>CANTUT010001508.1:37500-117500 GCA_947687605.1 Reutealis trisperma
GGTATATTTTTGGTATATGTATTGTGCATGGCATTGTAACTCAGGTTTGATCTTGGAAACCTGTTGTAATACTCAAGGTCTTCTTAACATATTAGAATCAATATTAATGTCATAGAGTATGATTTTTAATAGCAAATATAGTGATGAGGTGAAAAATGCAACTGAAAGAGTCATAGTGATGTTACTTGAATTGTTTGTCTAGCTTACAACCTTAAAATGACAACATGTGTACATAATGAGTAAAAATAAAGTCAATATAATAATTCATAGGGTTCATAAGGATGCTAAAGGATGTGAATTAAAATGCTAAAATGAAAAGAAACAAAAGAAAATTATAAGAAAAGCACTAAGTATGTAAATCTACATATATGGATTAGTTAATGGCCTTTAGGCCACCAAGCCCAAGGCCATGTATGGTCAGACCATTAAGGCCCAATTTAGAGTGAAATTGGACTTAACCAAGGGTTAAAATAGTTGCCAAAGTTAAACTATGGTAGATGGGAGGAATGGTCAAAGTTTTTGGTTAGATAGCCACTATTTTTGACTAAGTCAATTACTTATTCAAATTGAATTCTACTTTTTCTACACCAAATTACCAATTTAATTTTACTTCTTACATCCCATTGTCACCTTCTATTTAGATGCAATCCTAGCCATTTGTAAACCCTCAAATTTGCACCTTATGATCCGGCTGCAGCTTGACACTTACTAAGAATAGGGTGCTACGCATACGGCGGTCCCACTAGCCAATTAGTGGGCAAGGGTCAAGGGGGCAGCGTCCTTTTTGGAGTGTGGGGCAGTGCCCCATTGAAAAATAAATTTCTTGAATCTTTCACCTTCAGTCAACTGTCTTTCAGTTATGAACCCATAGGATTAAACCGAGCTCAAATTGGAACTGAAACGGATCCAAAATGGATGAAAAAGCAGGAAACAGGTTGAACCAGCCGGCCAGTGCATGAGAGGCGCGTCACTGCCCTAGGCGGCACGCCTTTCGTGCCGCTGTATGGGTAGCACAAGGTAACATAAAATTTGTGCCGATAGCCAGGCGGTATGATTAACGTGATGCCCGGATGCCAGGCACATCGCCGATGTCGCCCGTGCCGCTGGCGACGTGCTGACGCCGCTGTCCGTACCAGCGGCACCCCCCTTAGCAGCTCTATAAATAGAGCCTCCTTCCAGCTCATTTAGGGGGGAATTCCAATGCAAAAATCCTCCTATATTGCTCTACTTATTGTGCTTAAGTTCTGCTCGAAATTTGATACAAAAGCTGTGGTTTCAATTTCTTTTTAATTTACATTCATTACGCTATTTTGCTAACCTTTTGCTGTTAAGGTTCAACTTTAAAGTCCTAAATCCAAAGTGGAGCTTAGATCCGGAGTTAAGCTCACCCCGTTCATCCGAAAATCAAGAAAAGCAAAGGTATAATCTTCTTTCTATTTTCAAAATTCTAAACTCAAATCTAGAATTCTCTTTAGGTCTAAAATAGAAAAGATTTAAAATTTATTAATTTAAGAATCAGAATTAAACTAATAAACAAGCCAACACTTTTTTCAAAAGCCCTCCTTTGCAAGAAGGAAGAATTACATGGGGTTTGATTCCTGTTCAATAGGATACGCAGCTGCCATTCTGAAAGGCATCAACTCTAAAGTCTTTTTTATTAACATTTTTTCCTTTTACTCTGATTTTTTTATATTAATCTTTTATTTCTGATTATATGCTAACTTAATTGAGGAATGTGTACTTTTCCTAGTACCCATAAGGGCTAGAGGAAAGATCCTCTTTCTTTTCATTCGTTTTGATTTGTAATAATTAAGTAGGATTTATTTCTGCATATTCATTTATAATTGTCATTTCATACTATCATCTATAATTGTTCATTCATCAATTTATTCATGTTCATGCATACACGAAAATTCCTTTTTTTGAGTTATTTTGCAATTTTTTGCCAAACTGAAGAAAATAATATTTTCTGAATTGTGTAATTACCAAAACCTAATCCCCGAGCCCTCTTTGGTCATTCGTGGATTAGTGCATTTTCCATTGGGACAAAATTAAAACATTTTTGGAGTTAATCAATTTGGGTTTTCTTTAATTTTCCCAAATAAAACAAGTAAATTAAAGTGGCAACTCCCTTTCACAATAACAAATTGCACAAATCAATTTTTTGAACTCATAGCGAGTTCCAATCGTGGAGTTTCTCTCGAAGAGCATATCGATTCCTCAGCAGATCAGACTGGTGCTCGGGCGAGGCCTCATAGTTGGTGACTCCACTGGGGACTTAAAATATTTTTCAAATAAAAGATAAAGTGGATTACTTTTGGTAAAATACTGAGTTTGGCTTTAAACGCGAAATAACTCTGTCATGATCACTACATTGGACTTTTAGTCCACAAAAACCTAGCTTCTAGGAAAACAATAGATAGAAAGTTACATCGAGTGGGCAACCTTCCTTAGGTTTGCTTACCGATAGTGAAATCATCCAACCCACAACATATCCTCTAATCCTTTTAGAGATGTAACAAGTATGCATGTACCATTAGACCCACTCGAGGCTCCTTGTCTCATATATGGTTAGGTATATTGCATCTCTAGTGTAATGGGTTCCCTTCAAACCACCCTAACCCTTTCATATAATGACTCATAAAAATTTCCTTTAGGATTTTATGCACCATAATAGTGAACTTGGTATATCATTGTCATGAAACCTTTTCATTCATGCATACATGCATGCATAGCTTGAACCTTGTGAATAGTCAAAAACCTATCCAAACACCTTCACACCTAAAGCTCAAAACCCATGGGCTACCTAAACCCATGGTCAAAACCCAAAACCCATGGTCCATCTAAACCCATGGTCAACACCCCAAAGCTCATGACCTATAGTCCACCTAAACCCATGGTCAAAACTCAAAACCCATGGTCTATCTAAACCCATGGTCAACACCTAAAGCTCATGACCCATGGTTCACCTAAACCAATTGGTGAACACCCAAAGTCCATGGTCCATTTAAACCCATGGTCAACACCCAAGCTCATGACTTATGGTTCACCTAAACCTATGGTCAACACTTAAAGCCAATGGTCCACCTAAACCCATGGTCAAAGCCCTAAACTCATGGTTCACCCAAAACCCATGGTCAAGTCCTGTCCAAACCCATGTCAAACTTATGGTAAAAATAAACCCATTTATGGTACCCTCATCCTTTTCGATAACTCTTATCCAAGCTAAACACTAACTTAGCCCAAGCTAAACACTGACATAGCTTTATCTTTCATAATTCTTACCGAAGCTAAATACTAACCTAGCTTTCATCTTTCACAACTCTTACCAAGTTAAACACTGATCTAACTTTCATCTTTTATAGTCCTTACCCAAGCTAAACACTGATATAGAATCATCCTTAACCATCCTTACCAAAGCTAAATACTTACTTAGCATCACTCTTATCCTTACCCAAACTAAATGTTGACTAGGTTTCATCTCTTACATCACTATCCAAACCCATGGCCCATTTAAGCCCATGATCTAGTCCAACCCATTATCCAACAATCACCAAACCCATGGTGCACCCAACATCCAAATCCATGGTACATCTATAACCAATTCCAAAACCCATGGTCATGCTATCCTTAAGCCCATGGTAAACCATTCATAAATCATAATCCTAATCATCCAAAGCTAAATTCTGATCTAGCCACTCAAGGCTAAAATATGACCTAGCCACCCCAAGCTAAATTTTGACCTAGCCACTCAAAACTAAAATCTGATCTAGCCACCCAAAACTAAAATCTGACCTAGCTCCCTTAGCTAAATACATGCCTAGCTAACATCATACACCTCTACCCTCAACTTTACCCATACACTGTCAATGTAACCACAAGACACTGTCATCCATTATCATTAAACCTAAGATCCTTTGGTTGACAAGATGTCTGTTGTTGAAGATGAAATCACTGCTACTAGAGCTGATGAAATCTTTGACGAGCTTTTTTCTAAACACTCTGAACACCAAGATACTATGATGAAGAGGCAAGAAGCTCTTTTCCAAGACATGCTCAAGGCCCAAAGGAGGGCTATCATGGAAGATGTCTGCACCATGTTGGAACAGACCTCCCTAGCCTAAAACTCAACCGACCCAAAACTACTCAAATCAGACCCAAAATCCACTCTTTATCATGTTTAAGGGTTTACTTCCAGACCTGATTCTAAAGATAAAGAGCCTGCAAACACTAACATGATCCCACCACTACTTATTCCATCACCTGAATTCCTCATAAACAACTCACTCTATTAACCCATGATAGTTCAACCACCAAATTTCACCTCTACTCTCACTTCCCGACCCACGGATCCTTTCCAAAGGAAGGAAGTCAACCCTGAAATCAAAGCCTTCATGGAAAAAGTGAAGCACATGGAAAAATGATGAAGAATCTGAAGAAGAAAGAAAACCTGGTCGATACAGGCTCCCTGAGCTTATTTCTCAATGCAAGAGTTCCACCAAAGTTCAAGATGCCGAATTTGGACAAATTTGATGGTACTACTTACCCCAAGATCCATTTGAAGATGTATGTAGGAGCAATGCATCCCTTTGGTATCAACAATGAGCTCCTTGCTCAACTCTTTCATCAAACCCTTACTAATGTTGCCCTAAGATGGTTTATTAACTTGGATGACACCTAAAAACAGACTTGGGAGGACATTTGCAAGGCATTTGTTGAACAGTACCACTATAATAGTGAAGTGGATATTATAAGAAGGGACTTAGAAACCATAAAGCAACGTCCAAATGAGTCCTTCTCCATGCTCTTTACTAGGTGGAGGGCTAAAGCTGCTCAAATGGTAAATAGGCCAACCAAGCAAGAACAAGTAGATATCATTGTCAAGAATCTACTTCCCACCTATAAAGCCCATTTGTTAACTCAATACCTACCCACCTTTAGAGCTATGGTTGCAACTACATCAAAAGTTGAGGATTACATTCAAAGGACATCATTTCAAGCTGAATTCCACACCACCAACCTGAACAGTGATGAGGAATCTAGTTCTAACTCAACCCCACCTCACCTCAGCCCTAGAAGGCATGTCATGGAGTAAGTTCAAGTTCAGCTAATTTGACCTATCTAAGATTGAATTCCAAGTCTAAACCTAAGTCCAAGTCTGAGTCCAAATATGAGTCGGAGTCTGTCGTCTTATTTTTCTTTATTCTCGTCAACCATTGTGGTTCCTTTTATCATCTTGCAATAAAGTTTCCTTTATAGTAATACACATACATTTTCTTTTCGTCTTCCTTATTTAGTCATACATGGATGAGCCATAAAAAAGGAGAACAAAATAAAAAAAAAACACAAAAAAAAGAGAAAAAGGAAAAAAGGAAAAAAGAGATCAATTAAACCTACCATAATTAGCATAAATCAGAATTTGAGGTGCTCACAAATTAGCTATCGTTTCATTGGCTTCCAATCAAAGAAGGTCAAGTAATAGACCTCTCATCAAACAATTAAAGCATAAAGAGCAAATCAAATGGAATTACCTATTGCGCATTAGGTAATCAAATAATGCACCTCAACAAGGGCAACAAGTTCAGAGAAAACCTTTGCTAAATCCAAAATTCAAAGGTTAGATCCCTCAAAGAAAAATAGCTAAACATGGTGGAATGTTTTTCATTAATCTAAGCTCATTAAGTTGAAAATCCAAAAGGACGGCTTAGGCAAAAGTTAGAGCTGAGAGAGAGAGAAAGAGAGAAAGCTCATCCAAGTCTTCTTCCCTCATGTCCAAAGTTGTTGAATCATCTCCAATCAATTTGTCTCATCTCATGTCATCCTTCTTAACCAGAGGTTTATTCTTTAAGGATATACAATCTTATATGCCCTTATCCTATAATGGGGGCATGTCTTTCTAGGTCGTCATCTATTGTCAATCCATCTTGTCACTTTGCTCAAAGAGCTAAGGCACAATCCCTCATACATATCTCCAGTCTATCACATCCTTATCTCTTATTTTAGAAGCATGATCCCTAATTTATCTTCTTCCACTAGCCCTTTAGCCATTCCTAAGGGCTCTTTGTTTCAACTAGTGTAATTTACAATTAAGTGTCACTCCAAGAATATCTTCAATCTCAAACAGTAAGAAAAGCTTGACTTGCTCTTTTCCATGATTCATGCTACAAAAAGCAAAATCATACAACCTCCATGATTCTTTTCAGAAGTTTTAGCCTACCTTCAAACCATTCTCGAATTTTATGAAATCATATTGTTCCATCCCAAGCCTCATTGGCAAATCATACCACATACCATCCATTCCTTAGCATAATCTTAAAATGAGTAGAACCATAATTCCCAAGTCTATCAGGGCTTATCATCTTTAAATCTAGTTTTCTTGGCAAAACCAGAAGTCAAGGCACATGACCTAAAAAGCCTTCATTAAGAAGCCTAAACCAAAAGCCTTCATCAAGTCCAAAAGCCTTCATAAAGAAGCCCAAATCCAAAAGCCTTCATTAAGAAGCCCAAATTCAAAAGCCTTCATCAAGAAGCTCAAATCCAGAAGTTTCAACCTACCTTTAAATTAAGAAGCCTAAACCAAAGGCCTTCATCATGATGCCTAAATCTAGAAGCTTAAATTTAAAAAGCCTTCGCCATGAAGCCCAGACCCAAAAGCCTTCACCATAAAATCTAGACCCAAAAGCCTTCGCCATGAAGTCCAAATCCAAAAGCCATCACCATGAAGCCCAAAACCAAAGGCCTTCATCATGATGCCTAAATCTAGAAGTCTTCATCAAGAAGCCTAAATCTAAAAAGCCTTCGCCATGAGGCCTATACCCAAAAGCCTTTGCCATGAAGTCCAAATCCAAAAGCCTTCACTATGAAGCCCAAAACCAAAAGCCTTCATCATAAAACCTAAACCAAGAAGCCTTCACCATGAAGCCCACTCCTAAAAGGCCTTCATTTATGAAGCCCATGATCTCCTTTAAGGCAAAATCGAACTGAGCCTTTCAAATGGATTTTCTAACCAGACTAACCCTCCTTAGCCAAGACCTTTCCCTACAGGACTAATCCTCAACCATAACTTTCAATGGGTAAACCGAGTCAAGCCACCCATGTTGACATTCCCACACCCCTCATCTTTCAGAGACATAACCTTCTCTAAATCTAACACCAAAGCCAAATAGATAGCTTTGATCCCAATCCTTCTAACACCAAAGCTGAATAGATAGCTTTGATCCCAGCTTTTAGCTTTGTTCTTATTTCTCCTGACATCAAGGCCAAAAAAATAGCTTTGATCTTATTCGTCCCAATACCAAAGCCAAACAGATAGCTTTGATCCTGATCCTTCTAATACTAAAGCCAAACAGATAGCTTTGTTCCTAACTTTCCCAACCAGTAAGGCCGAACAGATAGTTTTGATCCTATTCCTTCTAACACCAAAGCCGAATAGATAGTTTTGATCCTAATCCTTCAAATACTAAAGCCAAGAAGATAGCTTTGATCCAAACTTTCCTAACCAACAAGGCCGAATAGATAGCTTTGACCTTAATCCTCCCAACCACCAAAGCCGAACAGATAGCTTTGACTATAATCCTCCCAACCACCAAAGCCGAACAGATAGCTTTGATCCCAATCCTTTTAACATCAAAGCCGAATAGATAGCTTTGATCTTAGCTTTTCTAACATTAAGGCCGAACAAATAACTTTGTTCCTATTTCTCTTGACATCAAGGCCAAACAAATAGCTTTGATCCTATTCCTCCCAATGCCAAAGTCGAACAGATAGCTTTGATCCCAATCCTTCTAATACCAAAGCTAAATAGATAGCTTTGATCCCAACTTTTCCAACCAACAAAGCCAAACAAATAGCTTTAACTATAACCTTCTCAACACCAAAGCCAAATAGATAGCTTTGATCCTAATCTTCCCAAACATCAAAGTCAAATAGATAACTTTGATCATAATCTGCCCAATAGTAAGGCTGAACAGATGGCCTTGCTAAACCAATTTGAATTCCCTAGGTGGACCAAATCTCCAAATCTTTCAAAGTCTAGGCAAAACAGATAGTCTGGATTAAAATTCACCAAATCATCTTTACCTCCAATAATTAAGTTGGACATATAGCCTTCATTGAAGATCACCATGACCATTCTCACATCCAATGCCAAGGTCAAACTAATAGCCATTGACAAAACCTCATTTATCCTATGGGCCCTCTCCCAAAAGGTTAATATCTTTATACCTTATTTGTCCTTCATAAGGTTTGGTTTGCATAAAGCATGATTGTCCTCATGCATGATAAGCACAAGCAGATGTTACAAGCCTAGAGTTTGATATGGTATAACCCAGAATCTGACATGGTACAGCCTAGAATTTGATATGGCAAAAGAACATATAAGCCAAAAATCTAATGTTGTAAGAGCACAAGCCCAAAGTCTAACATGGCATCTCTTCCCAGGATTCACTGTCATTAGAATCGCCTTTTGCTTAAAGACAATTCTGATGAGAGGGTAGCTGTGAACCCTCAAATTTGCACCTTATGATCCGGTTGCAGCTTGACACTTACTAAGAACAGGGCGCTATGCATATGGCGGTCTTGCTAGCTGGTTAGTGGGTAGGGGTCAAGGGGGCAGCGCCCCGTTGAAAAATAAATTTCCTGAATCTTTCACCTCTAGTCGACCGTCTTTCAGTTACGAACCGATAGGATCAAACCGAGCTCAAATTGGAACTGAAACAGATCTAAAATGGACGAAAAAGTAGAAAATAGGTCGAACCAGCACATGAGAGGCGTGCCGCTGTATGGGTGGCATGTCTGCCATGCCGTCATCAGGGCAGCATGCTTTTTGTGCCACCGTATGGGCAGCATATCTGCCGTGCCGCCTTGGGTGGCACAAAATTTATGTCGGCAGCCAGGCGGCATGATTAACGTGCCGCTTGAATGCCTGGCACATCGTCGGTGCTACCCGTGCCATCGGCGACGTGCTGACGCTGCCGTTTGTACTGTCGGCACCCCCCTTAGCAGCTTTATAAATAGAGCCTCCTTCCAGCTCATTTGGGGGGAAATTCTAGTGCAAAAATCCTCCTATATTGCTCTACTTATTGTGCTTAAGTTCTGCTCGAAATTTGATACAAAAACTGTAGTTTCAATTTCTTTTTAATTTAAATTCATTACACTATTTTGCTAACCTTTTGCTATTAAGGTTCAATTTTAAGGTCCTAAATCCAAAGTGGAGCTTAGATCCGGAGTTAAGCTCACCCCGTTCATCCAAAAATCAAGGAAAGCAAAGGTATAATCTTCTTTCAATTTTCAAAATTCTAAACTCAGATCTAAAATTCTCTTTAGGTCTAAAACAGAAAAGATCTAAAATTTATTAATTTAAGAATAAGAATTAAATTAATAAACAAACCAGCACTTTTTTCAAAACCCCTCCTTCGCAAGAAAGAAGAACTGCATGGGGTTTGATTCCTATTCAATAGGATACGCAGGCTGTCATTATGAAAGGCATCAACTCCAAAATCTTTTTCATTAACATTTTTTCCTTTTTACTCTGATTTATTATATTAATCTTTTATTTCTGATTATGTGCTAACTTAATTGACGAATGTGTACTTTTCCTAGTACCCATAAGGGCTAGAGGAAAGATCCTCTTTCTTTTCATTCGTTTTGATTTGTAATAATTAAGTAGGATTTATTTATGCATATTCATCTATAATTGTCATTTCATACTATCATCTATAACTGTTCATTCATCAATTTATTCTTGTTCATGCATATACGAAAATTCCCTTTTTAGAGTTATTTTGCAATTTTTAGCCAAACTGAAGAAAATAATATTTTCTAAATTGTGTAATTACCAAAACCTGATCCCTGAGCTCTCTTTGGTCATTCGTGGATTAGTGCATTTTCCATTGGGACAAAATCAAAATATTTTTGGAGTTAATCGATTTGGGTTTTCTTTAATTTTCTTAATTAAAACAAGTAAATTAAAGTGGCGACTCCCTTTCACAATAACAAATTGCACAAATCAATTTTTTGAATTCACAGCGAGTTTCAATCGTGGAGTTTCTCTCGAAGAGCATATAGATTCCTCGGTGGATCGGACTGGTGCTCGGGTGAGGCCTCACACCATTCAATATGACTAAATCATAGCTATCAAATTTGACTTGGAAGCTACCATAGCTACCATTTTTTACTAAGTCAATTCCTTAATCAAATTAAAGTCTCCACTTCTACTACATCAAGTCTAAATTCATTTTCACTCTTTTTACACCATCAACATATATGCTATTCACCATCCATTTGGATGAGATCATAATCATCTAATATGATTAAATCATGGTCATCCATATAGATTGAATCATTGTGTATATATATATATATATAATTTGATGTTCATTCTTGTTACACCCCAACCTAGAAGGGTGAGATGGTCTTAGGACTTGGGAATTGCATAAGGCTACCTAAGCCCATAGAACCCACTAATCTAACCAAATATAAAGGTTTTAATATGGAAAAAGCTTTACCTTATGATTTGCTTATTTACCCAAATTCAATATCCAAATTTAACAGTATGATATCCATACATTATCTATTATCCGCAAAACAATAAGAACAACAATCATTAATCCAAAATAGTTTACACAAATGATGCATAATGAAACAAATTTTAAATTATTGAACAAGAATCGACAATCCATAGAGCTCTAATCTAGATGACAACTCTGACCTTCAAGAGAAAGCATATGGTTCTTGAGGTTACCTTGGCTAGCTCTATATCCTGTAAGGTACAAAGAAGAAAAGAAATGGGTGAGAATAAGTCTCAATGAGTCAATAATAGCATCATGAATAAAAGCAATAATAAATTAGGTAAAGGATTGAAACTCTCAATCAAATGAAATTACAACTGTAATGTAAGCTTGGATATACAATAATAAATTCTCAGTTTCATTTATACGAGGTATTTCAAATAAAGGAATAACTCTTTAGCAAAAGTCATATAGCGAGGAGATGGTGTGTCTCTAATTGATCAAGAGTGGCAGCCTAAGCCTCACTCACCCTAAGTGCACCATAATGAGTGAGGTTGATCAGACCCCATGGTTAGGACCACTCTTCCTAGCTAAGGCTAGGTATGCTTGCCTTACCCATGGGCTTACATGTGTACACAATCTATGTGACCCTCACATTGTAAAGAGACTACTGCTTTTACAAAATTAAGTTCAAAGATTCACAACATATTACTATTAAGGCAAGGTTTAAGGCACATTAGAGAAGAAGATAAGGTGTAAACAAAAAATCAACTTAGGATGTTATGGTCAACCAGTGTAGTGTAAGGTTTGGCATAATGAAATGATGAGAAGATAGGAACTTAGTAAACAAAACCATTATTGAACTCACCTTACTTGTCTTTAGCTCCTAACAATGTCACCATAGGTGCTCATAGACTTGCACCTCCTTTACCAAATTATCGCCAGACGCATCATACCATAATCACTAAGAATCCTATTTTAAAAACATCTCTCATTGCAATTTAAGCAATACATACAATTCAAGTGAACATCATAGCATATATGCATAATAATCACAACATCCATTCAAAGTGTCTATGCTATAGGAGTGACACTCACCAAAGTTCCTCACCATAGCTCCTATAATGAGTAATAACAATATAATTGTTATACCCAAGGATTTCATAGCTCATTCTAGTTACTAACGATTCCAAAGGATTAGATTTTTGAATGTTAGTATAGTATAGAAATGATAAGGAATCGAGTAGGAATCTTGAGACTTAATATGCAATGTTTGCCTATTTTATGATTCTGTTATGATTAATTGTACTCTAATGAATTAAATAGAATTTATATGATAACTAATAATGTATATAAAAAAGTTCAAGAACACAAATTTGAAAGTTAAAGTGAAAGGAATTCAAAAGAAAAATTTCTAAGTATGATAATAGGTTTATGGGCTTGTTAATGGGCCTTGAAATATCAAAGGCCTAAGCTCAATAAGGGTATGGTCAGCCCATAGGTCCAAGAGTGAGTGAACATCAAAATTATGAGCTAGAACAATTAGCCCAAGACAAATGGAAATTGATGTTGTAGAGATAGCCACAAACATTGACCTAAGTCAAAATCCTAAAGCAAATTAAATTCCTATCCTTCCTACATACAAGTTTTTTTTTTTTTTTTTTTAAGTATTCCAACACCATATGATGAACATCATAAATTTAGATGAAATCATAACCATCCGAATGAAGTAGATCATAGCCATTGGATTAAGCTCAATCTAATCCTCAACATCCAACCCATCATATATATATATATATATATATGTATGTATGTATGTATGTTAATTCATTGTGCACCATTTACAATTCTCTACACCAAAAAAAAAAAAAAAAAAAAGCTCCACTCCAACCAAAAGAAATTCTCCTACACCAATAACAATAAGAACTTACTAAACCAAAATCTCCCAATGTAAGAAATTATGTTCTTCTTTTCTTTTATATGTTATAAGTATAATTTTAGTATTTAGGTTGCATAATTTTCTCCTACTATATATATAAAATTCGGCCAAGATAGAAAGTGAGCAAGGAAGTATTTTAAATTCTAATTGAAGGAATCTAAGGTTATTTTAGATGGAGAAAAACGATTTAAAGGTGTTAAAATGAAATTTGGAAATTTGGTTCAAGACTTGGGAGTCTTAGTGACATAAACTTAGTTAAGAGGAACTTGGTGTTCTAGTGGTAGATTTTGATAATTGAATAATCATATATGTTTTATGTTATGTTAATTTTACATTTCTACAACCAATTTGAAGATTTGATGAGAAATTTTCAGTTTTCCCCAAATTTGACCTAAATGGGACAAGTTAGGGTTCTTATGAATAAGAGTGAATTAATTCAAAATAATTGATGAGAATTGAATTCCTAGGTGTTAATCTAATGAAACTATAGTTAATTTGAGGTTTGAAAGGGAATTGATAGTTTTCCCCAAATTCTATGGTTTATGGATTATTTTGGGAATTTTGATATTTAAACTTGAATTCATGAAATTGAATGAGGAATTTAGCTCGAAAATGATTAGAAATAAGAATAAGTATGAATTTGACACTATTGATACACCTCTATTGTAGGTTGAAATAATAAGATAGGTATAAGATAGATAAGTTATAATTGGTAACATCAATAGTTACTAATTGATATGTAATTAAAATGATATGGGTGTAGAACATCAAGGCAAGGGCAAGGAAATTGCTCAAGATCGTGATGGACACTAAATTAATCAAGAGTGAACACTAATAGGAGCAAAGGAATTTATGGTAAGTACTTAATAATATGATGTAATTATGCCTCATTGCTTGATTTACCACCCTTAAATATGTACCTTGAAATGACATTGAATATATATGGTTGCCCATTGATTATTGAGCCTTTGGAAATCCATATCTTTCTTATATGATATGACCATGATGAGCCTCCTAAATTGATTCTGTGTTGTGCTCCATAATGAGAATGATTGATATGCCAAAATTTTCCATTGAATTCCTATTATAAATCTTGAATGTGCCTTTCATTGATACCTACGATTAAGCAGAAATCCTCTTCGATGTAAAGAAATACATCAAACCTTGTGCATTTATTATAAGCCCATGGATAGGGTGAGAGTACCCAACCTTTGTTATTGGGGAATGCCTAACTGCAAGGCCCAATTAGTCTTGCATAGTGTGGTGCATGTGAGTGAGTAAGGCTTAGGTCGCTACTCTTTAATATTCATGTGTGGGATGCTTTCCACTTACAAGACATTACTATTTATGCTAAAACATATTCTAAAGTTCTAAATGACCAATTTTGATTAACATCACCCATTGCTATCTTGAACCTATCTAAGTGATAACATCTTATATTGCCTTCGTATTATGTTATATTATTATGTAATCACTGAACTTGTCTAATTCCATAGTTTTGGGTGACTCATTAGCAAGGTAATTTTTGAGCTATTCTTCTTTGCTTGGGACTTGCTCTGCTAAGTTGCTATGTTTTGAGTTTTGCTTATGTTACTTTAAAGATAATTAATCTAGAGCTTTGTGGTACTAGAAAGCTTAGTATTAAAATGTATTGTGTTAGAGAGTATCGCAAATAAATGATAGTAATTGTTATACATACATATTTATGATAGTAAGAAAGAATGTATGAGTAGTATTTATTAACACTTAAGAATGATATTCCAATCAATGGTTATGAAATTCCATTAAAGTGTCATGGTTATAAATGAATGGACAAAGTAAAAATGAAAATGGTAAAGAGTGAATGGGGTTTCGATCTTGGGATAGGTTATAAAATGGAATATGCTAAATGATAATAAGTTTAATGGGGTTTTATGAGTTTAGGTGACCTTATGTCTCCCTAAACTTTAGGACTATCATAGCCCAGAAATTAGGTTGTGACAGAGTTGGTATCACAGCTAAAGGTTTAGCTCTTACTTAGACTTAATAACTATATCAACTATAGGTTAAACCATGGAGCATAAGAATTCTTGCCATTGTTGAATTGTATTATTAAGTTAGATTCGCATTAATGATATATGTTAAGTTATTTCTTCATCTTTGTGATTTATATGTGCATTGTATTATAGTATTGTTGTATTATATTGCTTGATTGCGGAATGTATATGCCATAAATCTATAATCTTATTAGAGAAAGAGAAGGATTGGATGCTATTTTGGCCGCTCTGCCTAAACCTAAAAAGATGGATCTAGAGGAGGATTTTGATCTAGTTTGGGTAGTGAGGATGAAAGCACAATATAAGGAAGCGATGAGGGAGTTTTGCAAATTAAGAGAGGAAGTGAAGAGTTTGAGAAGGATGATGAGAAGTATGAAATGGAAGTTAGCCTAAATTAGGCATATGCACCGAAACCCAAGAGTAGAACTATTCCTACCTCTTCTCGATGTTATGTCTAGATTCCCTGAGCATTTATATGTATCTTGTGGTAGATTGGATCATTCAGAGGAAAGATGTCCTATTAGGAGGTGTATATTATTCCCTTTGTTACTGTCCATGAACCATAGACATATGTGCCCTAGGGAAAGTGAAGCTAAGACTAGTGAGAGGGGTTCGAGAAATTAAGAAAGACATGGATAAGAATAGAGGGATTTTGGTTAGGTTTTTAGTGAAATCGTCAATATGTATGTACATGTAATGGATAGTGTAAGATGAAAGATAACCAATGGAATGTATATAAATCTTTTTATATACATATGATGTGTAACTATTGTATGAAAGTTAGGAAATGAATTATGATCACTTTTGTGTACTAAGAGAGGAAATGTCCATCAATCATTAGAGTTAGAGTGTACCTTAGTTGAACAAAAACTTTAAAGCCTCCGAAATAGGTTTAAACGATTGAATTTGGGCCCAAAAGTGGGAAGTGTGAGGTAAATCCTAACATTATTATAAATCTCTAAATGAGCTTCGATTTGATATATTATAGGCCTCATAACTCATCTGTAGAAGAAAGTAATGGCCTTTTAAAGTTGGCCTACATGAAATAATTGTTTTTCTATTGGTTAGATTGCTGTGGTCGTGGATTATCCATCGCAGTCCCAACTTTGTTTTTATGACCAGGATCGCGATTGCAAAACAACTGTGTCTCATGAGTGTTTTTCGTAAAATTAGTAGTAGTTGTGACTGTCATTTCGTGCCCTAGGTCATGATCATGATTAGGGATGCAAAATGCATCGTGTTTTAAGGTCCAAATTAATGTTTTACCTCTTAAATTAGTCTCGGTCGCGACCATTAGGTCATGGTTGTTATAATAAGTCATGATTGCCAAAAATTGTGAGGTGCTCAAGACTCAAATGTTCATATCATGACTTTAAGAAATTCTTGTTTGCAGGCTTCTTGATGAATGTTGTATATAGAACCAGCACCTATTAAACATGTGAATGACCAAAAAAAATTTTTTTTTGACACCATCAAGAATAAAAAGAGAAGTTGACTGGGATTTGATATGAATTGAATTAACAACTAATATGTATGGCTCTTTGCTATATGAAAGGTATCCATATGATATTGAATTGATTTATGATACAAATTGTTAAATGGTATGTGAAATTATTGAATGATATTTTTATATGAAATTGTTAAATGTTATGAATGATTAATGTCATAAAATGAAAGATAATTCTCGATAGTAGTTAGATTGACTGCAAATGTTCATATATATTTTACATATTAAGATGTATATAAAATGAGCTAAGAGAGTATTATTAAAATTGTGGCTTAGATGCTACCTGATAGGATAGAACAAGAGAGACAAAGATCTCAAGAAGTTGAAAGTATCACTCCAGATGTAGCATCTAATGTTGCATCTATATGGAATAATGATAGAGAGTCATCTCGATCAAGAAAATGTATAGTTGTAAAAACCCACGTCTACCCTAGGAGTTTTCATGACAAATTGCTTGAATTTAGAATTGTTGTGACAAAATATGTGATTTTATGAAAATTTATGTGTTATGTGAATTATGAGTATGTGGCAAGTTAAATTAATTTTAATATGCCTAATATGAATTATTAGTGTGAAATAAATGATTTATAAGAAGTACATTATCAAAAAATAATTTATTTTACATAAAATAAATTTTCATACAAAAAGGTGATTTTAAAGCATAAAATAATTTTATGAGTATTTTTAAAATATTTTTAAAATAAATATTTTGGGGGGAAATTTTAATAAAAATAATAAGAAAAATATTTATTTTAATTACATATAATTAGCCCCAAAATTAAATAAAAAGCTCAAATACCCAAAAGCGCATTACACCAAAACACTCATAACCTAGCTAATTAAGGGTAATCTTGGAAATTGTCCAAAACCCTAAATATATAAGATGAAATTCAGCCAGCCCTTGCTTCTAGCAGCCACCATTCTATTATTTCATTATTTTGGCAGAAAAATTCTCTCAAAAATAATCTCTCTTCCGAAATTCACAAAATACCTTCACACTTTATGATTTCTTGACCGTATTCATAAATTTTTTTGTCCTTTCACTTTATTATTGGATTTCTATGATATAATCATGAGAAAATTATTTTGAACTAAATATTTACTGATTTTTATTAATTAAATTTGGCCTAGGTGAGTTTTTGGAAGAGAAAATGATTTTTCTACTTAAAACACAAACCTCTCTACGTGAATTCTCCAAAGGTTAATTCTAAAACTCAAAATTAAAATTTTCATACATAAACTTAGAAGAAGGGGGGGGGGGGGGGGGGGGGGGGGGGGTTGGGGGCGCTACTAATTTGTACATATTTGTCTTCTAAATGGATTTTTGTTATGTTTAGATAAAAAAATATTGATTTAAAATATATTTCTATATATTATTGTAATGACCAAAAAGTTTCGAAAAACAAAGAAATTCATGGTTTTCATACTAGAACTTAAAAACTGAAAATTTTCATCTGTATGAACACTAGGGGCTGCCAATTTGTGTGATTTTGTATCCTAAACTTATTTTGTGATGATTTAATGAAAAATAATAGTTCAAATCTCGTGTCTACATACTACTATAATGATCAGAAAGTACTAGAAACAAGAAAGGTTCATGGTTTTCACCCTAACACCTAAAGTTAGAAAATTTTCATACATATGAATCTATATGGGTGCAAATTCCTACATCTTCATGTTTTAAAATTATTTTTGTTTTGATTACATGAAAAATCCTAGTTTAAATCATGCGTTTGCATATTATTGTAATGAACAAAAAGTGCGAAAAGCAAGAAGTTCATGTTTTCACTTGAATGTGTAATTCGGCCTATAATTGGAATTCAATCCCAATGTCTATAATTTTTATGTAATATATTTTAATAATTATTGATATGTATATATGAATGATAAATGATTAAATGGCATATTGATTGAAGGAATGACTTAGAAAAGCCTAAAGGCAATTGGGTATACTTAGGGTATCTTAACCCTATGTTGTGATTAATATGTGAATGTGATTAAGTAATATGGAAATAGGTTTCATGATGAGTTAATAATGAATTAATGATCTTGAATTGATGAAGGGGTTGAGTGCATGAATTGATCATAAGAGATAGGCGTGACACGTGAAGGGCTATTTTTAAGTTAATATATATAGAAGTGTTGAGTATATTGATTTTGAGATCAAGACATATTTCATTTGAATTTAGAAAAAGTCATAGTATGAGTTATAATGTGATTACATATGGGTGTACAAAGGCAAAGTATGCAAGACTGTAAAAATTAACATGTTATGTGCAAGTGATGAGTGCACTTCTAAGTGCAACTCCAAGTGTATGTGAATATTATATGTGCATGGGTAGTATGAGATAGGATAGCATGATGTTAAATAAATACTAAGTAGTGAATTAATTATTATGTTAGAGTTTGAGGAGTATTAAAGGTTCAAGGGCTACGAGACCTAGGAGCAAAGGAACCACAAGGTGAGTAGACATTATATTCATGTTATAACTGCAAGTGATTTTGCTATAGGAATCTTTGAGACTCTTGAAACCCAAGTTTTTCCTACTTTCAATTATAATTATGTGATTTCTTTGTTAAGCTTGGGTTTCCAATGGACAATTGGTCTTAAGCCATTAATGTTTATTAAATGATATGAAAGACCCTTTGTAATTGTTGCCTTACCTACTTTCTTTCTGGAACTACACTATTATTGTATCTTCTTTTCAAAAAGTTAAACTGCTATTGCTATTGTGATACATGTTTGTCACATCCTAATTTTAGCTACATGACCGTCCTAGAACATGGGGAGACATAAGGTCACCCACGCTTGTATAACCCACTTATACTTATACAAATCATGCATAGGATCATACCAAATCTTATACGATAACTCATTTAAAATATTTTTATGAAAACCTTTAGTTGCGAAAGACAATAATTTGATACTTCATATACAATCCATAAGGAAGTAACATTCATAATGTAGTTGAAACCTTGATAAATAACATCTCAAAATAAAACATCAAAAATAAATATTCCCGGAGCATCTAACGACAACCCTTCATAGCATAACATTATTAAAGACTAGGATAAGGAATTTCCCAAGCAAGGTAAGATGCTTGAGCCATCACTTTGCCTTCTCATACTGCTCAATTGGAACCACATAAGGAAAAAGGGGTGAGATAGATGATCTCAATGAGTAAGCAATATAGCATATACATTAACATATATTCCTTTGAAAAGGAAACTCATAGCTTATACACATAGTTCATGATTTATAATTCATGAATCAAGTTGTAATTTAGCAATGCTTTCAATTTAGCAAGTTTACAAAAATCACACTTATAACATAAAGAGAGTGAAGGTTGTTGCCATAATAACTTGAACACATAGAGGAGAGGTGGCATTAAACCAAATTCCAACTCCTATCACATAGAAAAGCGTTAAGCTGATCAGGCCTTAGGGCTAGAACTGCCCCTTCTAGCTGAGGTAGATATACTACCCTTATCCATCAGGTTAAGATCATGTGCACAAGTTTCAATGATTACCCGTATTAGCATGAGGACTTATGCATAAAGGGTTAAAGGTACCATAGTTAGAGCTAATGGTAATCACATATAATAATAACATTTAAGTTAATAGTAACATGTATCACAATAGCAATAGTAGTTTAACTTTTTGAACAAAAGATACAAGAATAGTGTAGTTCTAGAAAGAATATAAGTTAGGGCAATAATCACAAAGGAATTATCATTAGATAAACAAAAATGGTCTTTAGACTAATTGTCCTTTGGCAACCCAAGCTTAATAAAGAAATCATAGAGTTTCATTTGGAAGGTAGAGAAGAACTTGGGTTTCAAGAATGTCAAGGGTACACATAGTATGATAGCTTGTACTTGTAACAATAATATAATATTTACTCACCTGGTGGTTCCTTTACTCCTAATACTCGTGCCCTTAAACCTCTAAAAGTCCTCAAGCTCTATCATAATATTTAATGCAATACTTAGTATTTATTTAATCATCATGCTATCCTATCCTATAACTACCCTATGCACATATAACATTCACATACACTTAGAGTTGCACATAGAAGTGCACTCATCACTTGCACATAACATGTTGACTTTAAAAGTCTTGTACACTTAGCCTTTATAGGCTCATATGAAAACACATTATAATTCATGTCAATACCTTTCTAAAGTCAACACAATATCATTATCTCAATATCAATTCACTTTAACAATCATCTTAGTACACTTAACACTTTCATATATGTCAACTTAACAAATGACGTTTCAAGTGTCATGCTTATCTCTTGTAATCAATTCATTCAATCAATCTCTTCATCAATTCATGATCATTAATTCATTATCAAGTCATCATACAATCTAATTCCATATTATCCAATCATATTCACATATTAATCACAACATAAGGTTAAGATACCTTAAGTATACTAAATTGCCTCTGGCCTTGTCTAGAGTAATTCCTTCAATCAACATGCAATTTAACCATTTATCATTCATACATACATGTCAATAATAACAAAATACATCACATAAAATTTATAAACATTGGGATAAAAATCCTAATGTAGGCTGAGCACATCATCAAGGAGAAAACATGAATTTTCTTACTTTTTGCACTTTCCGTCTATTATAGTAACACGCAAAAATATTGTTTGAGCCAAGATTTTTCAGGTAAGCATAAAAAAAAAAATCATTTTAGAACATTAATTCATATGAATTGGCAGCAATAGGTACAACGTATATATGAAAATTCCAATTTTTGGTTTTAGGATGCAAAACCATGCATTTTCTTGTTTTTGGTACTTTATGGTCATTGTAGTAATATGTAAACACATGATTTAAATAATTATTTTTCATCCAAACAAAACAAATATCCATTTAGAACTCCATCATACACAAACTAGTAGCCACATACATATGTAATCATAGAATTTTCCAACTTTTAAGTTCTAGAATGAAAACCTTGATTTTCCTTGTTTTTTGAAACTTTTCGGTCATTATAGTAATATGCAAAAATATGATTTATTTCAATATTTTTTTATCTAAACACACCAAAATTAGTCTAGAATATAATAATGCAGAAATTCCCCCACCCTCCCCTATTGAATTTATGTTTGAAAATTTTAAATTTTGAGTTGTAGGATTCACCTTTGGAGAAATCACGTAGAGAAGTTGGTGTTTTTAGTAGAGAAATTATTTTCTCTTTCAAAACTCACCCAAACTGAATTAAATCTATAAAAATCCATAAATACACAATTCAAAATAATTTTCTCATAATTTATTTCATAGAGATCAGATAAGAAATTGAAAGGAAAGAAAAATTTACGAATACGGTCAAGAAATTGCAAAGTTGAAGGTGTTTTGAGAATTTCGGTAGAGAGAATAATTTTGGGAGAATTTTTCTGTGAAAATACTGAAATAATAGAGTTCATCTGCTGGAATTCTATGGCTAGCCAAAATTTAGTATTTCAATGTAGGGTTTTGGACAATTTTCAAGATTATCCTTAATGAGCTAGGTTAGGAGTGTTTTAGTGTAGTGGGCTTTTAGGTATTTAGGTATTTTATTTAATTTAGGGGTTGATTATAGATAATTAAAATAAAATATTTTTTTATTATTTTTTGTAAAATTTCCCCCAAAATACTTATTTAAAAATTATTTTAAAATACTCATAAAATTATTTTATGCTTAAAAATTGCCTTTTTGTATGAAAATTCATTTTATATAAAATAAATTATTTTATACTAATACACTTCATGTAAATCATTTATTTTATAATAATAACTCATATTATGCATATTAAAATTAGTTTAATATGCCACATACTCATCAATCATATAGCACATAAATTCCCATAAAAGCACACACTTAGCTTTAATAGTTCTAAGTCAAGCAAATTGTCATGAAAATTCCTAGGGTAGGTGTGAGTTGTTACATTCTCCCCCCTTAAAAGAAATTCGTCCTCAAATTTAAATACTTACCTAATTGCTCTTGAAAAGTTAAGGATGCTTTTACCGCATCTCCTCCTCAGCTTTCCAAGTACACTCATCTACCCTATAATTTCGCCATTGGACCTTAATCATGGGTATCTCCTTGTTTCTTAACCTCTTCACTTGTTGATCCACTATGGCTATTAGTGATTCTTCATAGGACAGCTACTCATTTAATGTAATGTCTATAGGTGACAGGACTTGAGATGGATCTAACACATACTTCCTTAACATAGAGATGTGAAACACAGGATGTACATGAGCTATAGTTAAGGGTAAGGCAAGTGTCTAAGACACTTCTCCAACCTTATCCAAAACTTTGAAAGGACCAAGGAAGTGAGACGATAACTTTCCTTTATTGCCAAATCTCATAACACCTTCATTGGAGAGACTTTCAAGAAAACGTGATCTCCCATGGCAAAGTATACGTCCTTCCTTTTAGGGTTCGCATAGCACTTTTGTCAACTAAAATCCATTTTTAGTCGATCTTGAATCAAGGGTACCTTTTTTGGTAGTTTCCTTAAGCAATTTTGGTATCTCCATATATTTGTCTCCCTATTCAATCCAACAAACTGGAGAATGACATTTCCTCCCATACAAAGCTTCATATGGTGCCATGCCAACGGACGAATGGTAGCTGTTGTTATAGGTGAATTCAATTAAGGGTAAGTATTTATCCTAGCTACCACTAAAGTCCAAGATGCATTTTCTTAGCATATCTTCGAGTGTCTAAATTGTCCTTTCAGACTGTCCATCCATTTAAGAGTGAAATGCAGTACTAAAATCCAATTATGTTCCTAACGCCTCTTATAACTTTTGCCATAACCTGGAGGTGAATTGAGTCCCTCGATCCAAGATGATGGAAATGACACTGCGTGTAATTTCATGATCTCATCCATATACAACTGTGCATACCAAGCCGTAAAATAGAAAATGAGCAGACTTTGTTAGTCGATCCACTATGACCCATACAAAGTCATATCCTCTGGAGGTTCTAGGTAAGCTAACTACAAAGTCCATAGTAATGCACTCCTACTTCCATTCAGGTAGTTAAATTTCTTATAGTAATCCTGAGGGTCATTGATGCTCATACTTAACGTGCTGGCAATTCAGGTAAGATGCTACAAAATTAGCCACATCTTTCTTCAGTCCAGGGCACCAATAGTTAGTTTTCACATCATGGTACATCTTGGCAGTTCCAGGATGAGCACAATAAGGCATCTGATGTGCCTCCTTCAATATCCTTTACCTTAACCCATCCTTATTAGGCATGTATACTCTATTTCTACACTTTAAAACTCCATTGACCATTTCAAGCTTAGGGTTCTTTCCTTTTTTTGTCTCATCCTTAAGCTTAACCATGTGTGGGTCCTTATCTTGTGAAGCCTTTATCTCTTCCATTAGCTTAGACTTCACTTAGAAATGAGCCACTAAAACTCTCGATCCTTCAATCTCTAGCCTCAAGTCTTGACTAAATAACTCCTTTAACTCCCTCATGATTAGCCTTTTTCGCACCATCAAATAGGCTAGGCTTCCTATCAATTTCTGACAAGGCATCCACCACTATGTTTGCCTTTCTAGGATAGTAGAGAATCTGACAATCATAGTCTTTGAATAGTTCAACCAATCTCCTCTGCCTCAGGTTGAGGTCCCTTTAGCTCAAGATATACTAAAGACTCTTATGATATGTGTAGAGCTAACACTTCGTTCCATACACGTATTGTCTCCAGATCTTTAGAGCGAACACTACTATAGCCCATTCCAAATCTTGAGTAGGGTAATTCACTTCATGCTTGTTAAGTTGTCATGATGCATATGCGATGATTTTACCATTTTGCATCAAGATGCACCTAAGTCCTACTCATAAGGCATCACAATAAACGATGAACCCTTCTTCTCTTTCATGTAAAGCCAAAACTGGAGCTGATGTCAAACACTTCTTAAGCTTTTGGAAGCTCTCCTCATATGACTCTTCCCAATTGAACTTAACTTGCTTTCTGGTCAACTTCGTTAATGAAGCTACTATCTTAGAAAAGTCTTGTACAAATCTACGATAATACCCAGCCATGCCCAAGAAACTCCATACTTCAGAAACCATTATGGGCTGGGGCCAACTTGCTATTGCTTTAACTTTCTTTGAATCAACTTGGATCCCTTCCATACTCACTACATGTCTAAGAAAGTTGACAGACTCTATCCAAAACTCACATTTAGATAGCTTAGCATAGAGTTAGTGATTTCGTAATGTCTATAATACAATCCTCAGGTGCTCTTCATGCTTTTCTTTACTCTAGGAGTAAATCAGGATGTCATCAATGAAAATGATCACAAAATTATCAAGGAATCGCTTGATGACTCATCAAATCCATGAAAGTAGCAGGAGCATTTGTCATATCAAATGGCAAAACTGTGAACTCATAATGTCTGTAGCTAGTACAAAAGGCAGTCTTGGAGATGTCTTCACTATGGATCTTTTGTTGATGATAGTCGAACCTTAAGTTGATCTTAGATAAGCAACCAGCTCCTTGCAATTGATCAAAAAGATCATTGATCCTTGGCAAAGGATACCTATTATTCACAATGACTTTGTTAAGCTAGCAATAATCAATGCACATCCAGAATGAGCCATCCTTCTTCTTCACGAATAGCATTGGAGTGCCCCATAGTGAGCTACTTGGTTAGATAAAATCCTTATCGAGTAGATCATGCAGTTGCGTCTTTAATTCTTTCAACTCTATTAGTGCCATACGATATGGCAATATTGATATAGGTTGTGTACTAGGCAGCAGTTCAATGTTGAAATTAGCCTTATGGTTAGGTGGTATTCCAGGTAGGTCTTCTAGAAAGACATCCATGAATTCATCCACCACTAGAATGCTCTTGTGTCAAATGGTGGCCTTATTGTTAGTATCGATTACATAGGTTAGGTATGCTTAGCTTCCTTTCCTTAACATCCTTCTTGCTCTTAAGGTCAATATCAAGTTTAGAGGATTCTCAATCCTATCCCCTTGATATACAAACTTCTTTCCATCCTTAGTTCTAAACTCAACTAGCTTCTCCCTACAGTCTATATAAGCTCTATGCTTGTATAACTAGTCCATCCCTAATATCACATCAAATTCTAGTATGTCTAGTTCTAGCAATTCTACAGAGAGTTTTCACCCATTAATATCTACCTCACAACCCTTAAACACATACTTTACTTCCATCACTTCCCTAATGGAGTTGATACTACTAAAGGTTCACTCATTAATTCCTTATTTCTATTAAGGCTCTTAGCAAAACATGGTGATACAAAAGAATACGTAGCACCAGAATCAATCAACCATCTTGCACTAGAATTTTGAATGGGAATCATAGCTGTGATAGCTATGTACAAAGCACAGGCCTTTTGCTGATTTAAGGCGAAGAATCGACCTTTGCGCTTATTCTCTATTATTGGTGCATTCCCAATAGCTAGCCCTTGTACTTGGCTCCTTGCCTTTGTGATTGGAATGGTCTAGATTGTGGATGTGATGTGATCCCATTGCCTTGATTCCTCATTTGAGGGTAATCCTTAATGAAGTGTCCCATTTGCCCACACTTAAGGCACGCACTAGAATCTTTTTGGCAAATTCCAGAATGCTTCTTTCCACATTTGCCACAAGTGGGGAGTTCCTACTTGGTTTGACAATTTCACTATCCAGATGTTGCAAATTCCTTCCTTGGGCCTTCTCCTCCTCCTTACTGTCCTTCTTGACCTTTATTTTTATTCTTCCCTTTCTGCTCCCATTTAGCTCGTTTGGCTCTCTCAGCCTTATATCTCTTTTCCATTATCTTGGTCTTATCTACCAGCTTGGCCAAGGATGGAAATTTCATTGCTACTAATGAGTTGAACTGAGGTGTAATCAATCCTTTTAGGAACCAGTTGATGTGGCTACCTTTGGTAGGAATGATGTTGACAGCAAACATGCTAAGTCGATTAAACTCCTTAGCATAATCCGAGACTAACATTCTAGGTTTTTGCTTTAACTGTTCAAACTGCAGTGCCTTATCTTACCTTTCGCCTTCAGGCAAGATCCATCACTTTTTGTTTGAACTCTACCCACGTAGGTGGGTCTACACCATATAGTCACTCCTTGATGTTTCTCTCATACTAGTACCATGCTTCCTTCTTAAGTTAGAGTCCTACTAACTCAATCACTCGGGCATCTAAGCAAGTCAATCGGTGGACTAGCTTGTCCATCTTGTCCAAGAATTCATGTAAGTCATCACCCTCCTCATCAGAGAAGGTAGGCAGCTAAAGCTTCTTGAACTCCAAAACAGTCATCCCCTCATCAGGTAGTTGTTTCCTTTCCCTCTATGCAAGTGTCACTACTGCAGGAGGTGAAACTCCATTTCTTTCTTGTGTTGACGGCGCTTCCCAAATTTAAGCTCACAGCTCATCTAATTCCTTGCACAAGTCTCTCATTTCCTCACTCATAGCTTGCACTTCTTGTGAAGATGCTTGCTCACTGGAGCCCATGGTCGATACCTCTGAATTGGATCTTTCACTTGACTGTGTAAGTATAGATGAAACATTTGATGCAGTGTCTGATATGGCATCATCACTTGCCCTGATAGGCTGGGCAACTGTGCGGACCTTTTTTTTGGGAGGCATTCTGCTTATCACAATAAGGGAATTTAGTACTAACCCACTTAACCCTACCATTATACTAGCATGAACATAATGCATTTATCATAAGTATTTATCATATCACATCACTAAGCACATGTCATATATATATCACATATTACATGGCTTAGCACATATCACATATCATATAGCATATATCTCATAGCATGAAAATAATCTCCTATCATGGTAAGTTAATCATATCATAACAATAAAAGAAATCATTTCATACAAAGTAACTAGGCAGTCAAAAGGGAAATATCATTCATATCATATAAAATTCTATGCCGTTACATCGATCTTCACCAACTACTCATCCTAGCCCTTTATGTGTCCTCCACTAGGGCAATCGAGAGTGACATGGCCACTGTTGCCACATCAATAATAGAGGAGATCTCTATCTTGTCGGCGACTAGTCAAAGACAAAGACCTTGCTAGCGAGTAATCTCCCTCATGCTCAATAATCCCAGTCTTAAGCTGCTCCACATCCTCCCTCAAGGCATGAACCAAAAGCCTAAGACGTTGGTTTTCCTCCTTCAAGTATGAATAGTCATCCTTTAATTTTTGAATCTTACTATAAACCCAATCACAATCCAGGCACTCCTCAGGGTCCTTCTCTTAGTCAGGGGTCTCCTCCCCCACAGGGCGAATCACAGACATGACTCTCTTAAACATCTTCGGCCAAGTCCTTTTGTAGGTCACACGGGGTGCTTTAGGTCATGGTCCTCAAGCAGGGGTAATCTTCTTGGTCATCTATCAAAAGAATCATAAGGCAAGTAAACAATAACAAGGATTACTAAAACCTACTAGGATTTCGCAGAACTATGCTAGCGATAAACTGCAAATGACATGACAGGAAAATTCCTTGCTCCAGGATTATACTTATTTAACCCAAAACATAGACAAGTCTAAAGTAGACTTGTAAAACTGCAGCTCTGATACCAATTTGACACTGGTCAAGTGACAACAAAGGATAACCTATAGCTCTGATACCAACTTTGTCACATCCCAATTTTAGAGACATGACGATCTTGGAACATAGGGAGACATAAGGTCACCCATGCCTGTAAAACCCACTTATACATATAAAAATTATGCCTAGGATCATACCAAACCGTATACAATAACTTATTTAAAATATTTATATGAAAACCTTTAGTTGTGGAAGACAATAATTAGATACTTCACATAAAATCCATAAGAAAGTAATATTCATAATCTAGTTAAAACCTTAATAAATAACATCTCAAAATAAAACATCAAAAATAAATATTTCTTGAGCATCTAATGACAACCATTCATAGCATAGTATTATTAAAGACTTGGACAAGGAATTTCCCCAGTGATGTAGGATGCTTGAGCCATCACCATGCCTCCTCATCCTAGTCACCTAGAACTACACAAGGAAAAAGGGGTGAGATAGATGATCTCAATGAGTAAACAATATAGTACATACATTAACATATATTCCTTTTAAAAAGGAAACTCATAGCTTATACACATAGTTCATGATTTACAATTCATTAATCAAGTTGTAATTTAGCAAGGCCTTCAATTTAGTAAGTTTGCATAAATCACACTTATAACATATAGAGAGTGAAGGCTATTTCCATAATCACTTGAACAAATAGAGGAAAGGTGGCATTAAATCAAATTCAAACTCCTATCACATAGAAAGGCGTGAAGCTAATTAGGCCCCATGGCTAGAACTGCTCCTTCTAGCTGAGGTAGATACACTACCCCTATCCATCAAGTTAAGATCATGTGCACAGGTTTTGATGCTTACCTACATTGGCATGAGGACTTTTGCATAAAAGGTTAAAGGTACCATAGCTAGAGCTAATGTTAATCACATATAACAATAACATTTAAGGCAACAATAACATGTATCACAATAGCAATAGTAGTTTAACTATTTGAACAAAAGATATAAGAATAGTGTAGTTCCAAAAAGAATATAAGTTAGGGCAATAATCACAAAGGAATTATCATTAGATAAACAAAAATAGTTCTTGGACCAATTGTCCTTTGGCAACCCAAGCTTAATAAAGAAATCATAGAGTTTCATTTGAAATGTAGAGAAGAACTTGGGTTTCAAGAATGTCAAGGGTACACATAGTGTGATAGCTTGTACTGGTAATAATAATAATATAATGTTTACTCACTTGGTGGTATCTTTGCTCCTAATACCCTTGCCCTTGAACCTCTAAAACTTCTCAAGCACTATCATAATATTTAATTCAATAATTAGTATTTAATTAATCATCATGCTATCCTATCCCATAACCACCCTATGCACATATAACATAAACATACACTTAGAGTTGCACATAGAAGTGCACTCATCACTTGCACATAATATGTTGACTTTAAAAGTCTTGTACACTTAGCCTTTATAGACCCATATGAAAAAACATTATAATTCATGTCAATATCTTTCTAAGGTCAACACAATATCATTATCTCTATTCACTTTAACAATCATCTTAGTGCACTTAACACTTTCATATATGTCAACTTAACAAATGACCTTTCAAGTGTCATGCTTATCTCTTATAACCAATTCATTCAATCAATCTCTTCATCAATTCAATATCATTAACTCATTATCAAGTCATCATACAACCTACTTCCATATTATCCAATCACATTCATATATTAATCACAAGATAAGATTAAGATACCTTAAGTATACCAAATTGCCTCTAGCCTTGTCTAGTGTCATTCATTCAATCAACATGCAATTTAACCATTTATCATTCATATGTACATTTCAATAATCAACAAAATACATCACCTAAAATTTATAAACATTGGGATAAAAATCCCAATGTAGGCCGAACACATCATCAAGAAGAGAACCTTAATTTTCTTACTTTTTGCACTTTCTGTCTATTACAGTAACATGCAGAAATATGGTTTGAACCAAGATTTTTCATGTAAATATAACAAAAATCATTTTAGAACATTAATTCATATGAATTAGCAGCAATAAGTATAGCATATATATGAAAATTCCAATTTTTAGTTTTAGGATGCAGAACCATGCATTTTCTTGTTTCTGGTACTTTTTGGTCATTATAGTAATATGTAAACACGTGATTTAAATCATTATTTTTCATCCAAACCAAACAAATATCAATTTTGAACTCCATCACACACAAATCAACAGCCGCATACACATGTAATCATAGCATTTTTCCAACTTTTATGTTCTCGAATGAAAACTTTGAATTTCCTTATTGTCTGAAACATTTTGGTCATTACAGTAATATGCAAAAGTATGATTTTATTCAATATTTTTCATCTAAATACATCAAAAATCAGTTTAGAATATAATAACATAGAAATTTCCCCCCTCTCCCCCCCTCTTATTGAGTTTATGTTTGAAAATTTTAAATTTTGAGTTGTCGGATTCACCTTTGGAGAAATCGCGTAGAGAAGTTGGTGTTTTCGATAAAGAAATTAATTTCTCTTACCAAACTCACCCAAACTGAATTAAATATATAGAAATAAGTAAATGCTCAATTCAAAATAATTTTCTTATAATTTATTTCATAGAAATCAGATAAGAAATTGAAAGGAAAGAAAAACTTACGAATACGGTTAAGAAATTGCAAAGTTGAAGGTGTTTTGAGAATTTTGGTAGAGAGAATAATTTTGGGAGATTTTTCTACCAAAATACTAAAATAACAAAGTGTGGCTACTAGAATTTTAGGGCTGGCCAAAATTTAGTATTAAATGTAAGGTTTTGGACACTTTCCAAGATTACCCCTAATGAGCTAGGTTAGGAGTGTTTTAGTGTAGTGGGCTTTTAGGTATTTGGACTTTTTATTTAATTTAGAGGCTGATTATAGATAATTAAAATAAAATGTTTTTTCTTATATTTTCTGTAAAATTTCTCCCAAAAAATTAATTTAAAATTATTTTAAAATATTCATAAAATTATTTTATACTTAAAAATTACCTTTTTGCATGAAAATTCATTTTATGTAAAATAAATTATTTTATGCTAGTGCACTTCATGTAAATCATTTATTTCATAATAATAACTCATATTATGCATATCAAAATTAATTTAACATGCCACATGCTCATCAATCACATAGCATATAAATTCCCATAAAAGCACACACGTAGCTTTAATAGTTTTAAGTCAAGCAATTTGTCATGAAAATTCCTAAGGTAGGTGTGGTTTGTTACAATGTTATTGTTGCCTAAAGTGCTATTGTCATATGTGATTATCATTAGCTCTAGCTATGGTATCTCTAACTTTTTATGCAAAAATCCTCATGCTGATGTGGGTAATCATTGAAACCTGTGCACATGTTCTTAACCCAATGGATAAGGGTAGTGTATCCACCTTAGCTAGAAGGGGTAGTTTTAGACGTAGAGCCTGATCAGTTTCACGACTTTATAAGTTATGGTTTGGGAGTTGGAAATTGGTATGCGCTAACATAGTCATTTACTCTTTATAAGTGATAAGTGTTATAAGTGTGATTTCTACAAACTTGTTAAAATGATAACCTTGCTAAATCGCAAATTTTGATTCATGAATTTTAAATCATGAACTATGTGTTATAAGCTATGGGTTTCCTTTTTAAAGGAATATATGTTATTGTATATGCTATATTGTTTACTTATTAAGATCATCTATCTCACACTTTTTCCCTCGTATGGTTATAGGTGAGCAATATGAGGAGGCAAGGTGATGGCTCAAGCATTCTACTTCGCTTGGGGAATTGCTTTTCAAAGTTATAATAATACCATACTATGATGAGTCCTTAGACACTCCAGGAGTTATTATGGGAACTTTATTTAGAATATTATGTTGGAGAATTCACTTGGAATCTTATTATTATTTTCTTAAGAACTGTATTCAAGAATATTTTTAACTTCCGCAAATTTAAGGTTTTTCCTTTACAAAAAGCTTTTATTAAGTTAATGCATGAGGTTCAGTACGATCCTAGGCAATGATTGTATGTTCATGAGTAGGTCAGTACAATTCTAAGACCATTATGTCTTTGAAATTAGGATGTGACAATAGTAGACACAAGAGAATAAGGATTGCTTGCAAACAAGAATGTATTGATGCAAGAAAATTAAGAGTTAAGGCTACAACTTAAGGAATTGAAATGAAGGCAAGAGATGCCTCCACCGTCTCCACCATATGTGGTATCACCTATTCCTAAATTTGAGAATATTCCCCCTCTTCCACTAAGGGCACATCATGTACGAAGAAGAATGCTACCAAAGGAAGGAGTTACAATGAATGACTTTAAAAGGATGAAACCCCCTAAGTTTAAAGGAGAAGAAAGGGAGGATCTCTAAGAGTTTTCGGAGGAATTAGATAATATAGCTTAAAGATTGTCATGCTTTGATGAAAAGCTAATTGAACTAGTGGGGCTGCAACTCAAGAAGGACGTATGGGGATGGTTCCAGAAGGAGATTGAGGACCAGCTGTATAAAGATGACCCTCTTACATGGGCCAAATTTAATTAAAGACTAATGGATGAGTTCTTAATCTAAGGAGAAAAGCAAAATCATACCCTTCAATTTGAGCAATTGAAGCAAAAGCCCGGAATATCTATATTATGAGTATGCTCGAGAATTTAAACATTTAAGCTGGAGGAATATTGGGCGCAAATTAAGTGGAAGCAATGTTGTGGGTGAAATTTTAAACAATTTAAAATTTCACTTTCATCCAAATGAGTCTAATAATCATTTAAGCAATATGGTGGGTGAAATTTCAAATAATTTAAAATTTCACTTTCACATATAAGAAAGAAAGTAGATCAAGTGGAATCAAATTACCTTTTGAAGCTTATAAACTTTAATTCTTCTTTCCTCTCTAAAAGCTCCCAAAATGTTAAGCCTCTAGATTGTCCACACCAATCTCCACATCTAAGGCTCACTTTGATTTACTTAGATGTTCTTGATTATCTCTTTTGGTAGCCCAATTGAATACAAGATCTTCTAACACAAATCCTTGGTGATTTGATTTCTTCTTATTGCTATGGATTGATCTTTTCAATACAAGAAATCTTTGTTCATTCACAAACAATAAAGAATAAGAAATGAAGAACAAGAAATATGAAAAAACTTCTTCTTTTTCTTTTCTATCAAGACTTAGTTGCTAAGGTTTCTCTATCAAAGATGTGTATAAAAGCATCCCTAATTCAACAACATCATTTGCCTTTTATAGCCAACAACTATGTTGAATATTAGAGGATAAATTAGATATTTAATTTGCTTTATGTTTTTGGGTTAAGTAGAAAAGACCATATTATCCTTTATGATTTTATGATTATTTCAATTAAACCTTAAATAGTGAAAAGGCCACTTTGACCTTGATAGACTTTCTCTAACCCCTAAACTCATCATATGGGAATTAGGGTTATAGAATTTCTCTAACCCCTAAATAACCTCTTTCCATTTCTCAAATGGGCTTAGGCTATTTAGGGTTTTGTCCAAAGCTCAAAATAAATTCTTTTAACTCATCCATAGTTTTAATTAATTTAATCTTCCTTATTTATATCATATATAAATTATGATTTAATTAATAAGAAATCATTTTAGATTTAAACTTCAAGACATGCTAGTGTCTTTGTAAATTTAATTACAAATTCAATCCTTTTACCATTAATCAATTAATTAAATACTTTAATTAATTATTATGGTAAGCCTTTTATTCTTGGAAGGTGAATACTTTTAGGTATGTGACTTTCTAGGTTCATGTTTAATTAATAATGGGATTGAGAAAACACTTTTCTCTACTAATGTGAAATCCCTATTTCACCCTTAGGCCCATAACCTAGTATAGCATATCATGACTACCTAATTAGAATAAATATAAGTGTTAAATTACTTATTCATTTCATGGACCATTGATCATAATTAACATACACTAATATCCCTTCATTACAATCCCAATCTCATCTAAGGTTATGGATTTGTTAAACCCTAATATGCTTTGATGATATGTCTATATCTCAATTCTAATTATTGTATAAACCTTTTCTAGTGAATCTTCACTACCTTGGCAAAGGATTTGATTATCAAGAATAATAAGATAGCATAAGATTTCTTCATTGTTTATTCAAGTTAATGAATTCTCTCTTAGCGATCACTTACCTTCACATATAACTAGTTAGAACTATCACATACCATATACCTATACTTGAATAGCATTAGTAAGTAAGTAGTAATAAATTCTAACTACTAATAAATAAGATATAGTGTCCCTCGAGTCAAAGGACTATATATACAATTATGATCTAAATGATGATCTATTGACTAGCAATAAAACTCCATGTTATCATTATCTAACGTCACAGTTCAATCATTCATCATATGAATATCCACATATTTATATCGATAACATTTGTCAAGCAAAATGATGTTGACTGTCTCTATAATCATAAGTAGCACATACTAATCATAGATTATAAACAAAGGTGATGGTCTTCCGAAATTAATGATGCCCAGTTATTAATCCTATAACCATGAATATTTTAAAGTATTTGTCTAAGAGCGATTTGCCATCCATATTCTCAGCACTTGAGGAGAGATCCTCTTTTGAAAAATAATTATAGACTTTATAATGTTTTGGTTGCCACTGATTTCCCCACTATGGCCAAATTAATTGATAAAGCTAAGCATGTGGAGGCACGACATAAGGCACAACAAAGTAGTCAATAAAGGAATGGTGGAGCCAAAAGCATTTGAAGCAAGGTGGTGGGGTGAAATTTCAACTTAAAATTTCACTTCACCCATTTTGGTCCAAACATCCATTCAAGCAATCAATTAATTTGAGTATAAAACATATATGTATAGAAAGAAGAAGGAAGAGTAATCATATTACCTCTTGAAGGTTCCTTCTTTCTTTATCAAAGAGCTTCCCAAGTTTAAAACCTCTAAATCATCCACACCTAGCTCACTTCCAAGTTTCCTTTGGTTTCTTTGGTGCTATTGAATCCTTCTCTTGGTTGCCCAATTTAGATTCAAGATTCTCACTCAAAAACTTTAGGAAGTTAAGGTTTCTCTTTAATTTGTTTTGGACTAAACTCATTTTCAATTTGCAAGCAATTGTTCTTTCACAAAGAATAAAGAAAAGAATTGAAAATCAAAAGAAAATTTAAAGAAACACTTTCTTCATCTTTTCTCTCTCTCTCTCACTTCTCTCTCTAAAACATTCAAATTGATGAAAAATGATGTTCACCCCTTTTAGAACATAAAACTTATAGCTTTTATATCCTTTAAAAGACTTAACCATTAAGTCTTTACATCAAAAGACCATTCCACCCTTTTTAGCTTATCATTAATGAAGAAGGAAAGTTTGACTTTTCTTCTTCAAATTGTGAAATGACCATTTTATCCTTTAAGGGTGAAATGACTATTTTATCCTTTTGGGGTGAAATGGACATTTCCATTAGCTAAAAAGATGTAGTTACAATTTTAACCTTGGTAGAAAATTCTCTAATCCCTAAACCCATTACATGAGCTTATGAATAGTGAATTTTCTCTAACCCCTAAATTACCTCTTTTCCATATCAAATATGAACTTAGGCCACATGTCATGTGTTTAGAGTTTTCACTAAGCTTAAAATAAGTCTTTGATTTAGTCTAAATCATTGTCAATTTAATCTTTCTCATTTACATCATTTACAAATTAAGATTTAATTAAATCAAAACATTTTTGGATTAACATAAGGACATGCTAGGGTCCTTGTAAATTTAATTACATATATAATCATTTTACCACTAATTAATTAATTAAACACTTTAATTAATTATTATGGTAAACCTTTTACACTAGGAAGGTGATCACTATTGGGTGCGTGACTTTCTGGGTTCATGTATAATTAGCAATGGAAATGAGATAACATTTGTTCTCTACTAATGTGAAATTCCCATTTTATCCTTAGTCCTATAAGTTGTGAGTGACAGCTAGCATTCCATATCATGACTACCTAATTAAAAATGAATATTTATAATTGATTACTTTAAACATCACATGGATCATCGATCATAAATTATCATATACTAGAATCCCTTCATTAAATATTCCAGGGGAAAACTATTTTGGACTATGTATTTACTAATTTTCTATTGATTAAATTTAGCCTAGGTGAACTTTTAAAAGTCCACCGAAAACACAACCTTCTATAAGCGAATATCCGAAGGTGAACCCTAAAACTCAAAATTTGAAATTTCATGCATAAACACAAGGGGGGCTATCGATTTATATATCATTGTGTTCTAAATTGATTTTTTTTATCCTTAGATGAAAAATATTGATTTAAAACATATTTTTGTATATTACTATAATGATCGAAAAATACCAAAAAGTAAGAAAACTCATGATTTTCACTCTAGAACCTAAAATTGAAAGTTTCATGCATATGAATTACCAAGGGCTACTGATTCCTACATGTTGATGTTCTAAAATAATTTTTGTCATGTTTACATGAAATATATCAGTTTAAATCATGTGTTTATATATTACTGTAATGACCGAAAAGTACCGAAAATAAGAAAGATTTATGGTTTTCATCCTAAAACCTCAAGTTGGAAAATTTTCATGCATAAATATACATGGGGTGCCAATTGGTGCATTAGTATGTTCTAAAATGACTTTTGTTATGATTACATGAAAAATCATGGTTTAAACAATGTTTTTGCGTATTACTGTAATGAACGGAAAGTGCAAAAAGTAAGAAAATTCATGTTTTTCTTTGATGGGTATATTTGGCCAATATAAGGATTTTAATCCCAATGTTTATTATTTTTATGTGATATATTTTAATGAATATTGACATGTATATGTGAATAATAAATGATTAAATTGTATGTTGATTGAAGGAATAACTCTAGACCAGTCTAGAGACAATTAGGTATACCTAGGGTTTCCTAACCTTATTACTATATATGGTTAATATGATTAAATGACATGTAAAATAGGTTTTATGATGAGTCAATAGAAAATTAATGATCTTAAATTGACTATGAGATTAATTATATGATTTGGTCAAAAGAGATAAGCATGACTCTTTATATTATATGATTTGGTCAAAAGAGATAAGCATGACTCTTTAAGGTTACGTATTAAGTTGATATATATGGAAAGTGTTAAGTGTATCAAGTTGAATGTTAAATTGAATTGATATTAAGATCATGATATATTGTGTTTGACTTTAGAAAAGTCATATTATGAGTTATAATGTGATTTTATGTCATCCTATAAAGATGAAGTATGGAAGACTTTAAAGTTAACATGTTATGTGCAAGTGATGAGTGCACTTCTAAGTGCAACTCCAAGTATATGTGAATGTTATATGTGCATGGGGTAGATATGGGATAGTATAGCATGGTGATTAAGCAAATGCTAAGTATTGAATTATAATGTTATGTAAGAGTTTGAGGAGTATTAAAAGTTTAAGGGCTACAGCAAATTAGGAGCTAAGGAACCACAAGGTAAGTAAACATTATGTTCAAGTTACAAGTACAAGTTAGCAAGTTATATAAACCTTTGATATCTTGAAACCCAAGTTCTTTACTATTTTTAATTATGACTAAATGATTTTCTTGTAAGCTTGGGTTGTCGAAGGACAATTGGTGGAAAACTATTTTTGATTATTCAATTATAATAAAAAATCTTTGTGAATTATTGCCTTACCTTGCTTTCTTTCTGAAACCATACTATTATTTATCTTTTGTTCAATAAGTTAAACTAGTATTGCTATTATGTTACATGTGATTGCATTCTCAAATGCTATTGTTATAAGTGAATACCATTAGCTTTAGCTGTAGTATCTATGAAACCTTATGCAGAAATCCTCGTGCCGATGCGGGTAATCATTGGTACCTGTGCACATGGTCTTAACCCAATGGATAGGTGTTGTGTATCCACCTTAGCTAGAAGGGGCAGTTCTAACTGTGGAGCTTGATCAGTTTCACAACTCTTTACAAGTTACAAGTTAGGAGTTGGAATTTGGTATGATGCCACCTCTTCCTTGAGTGAATGAGCTAATGAGTCGTCACTCTTTACAACTTTATAAGTTACAAGTTGATTTATGTGAACCTTGCTCATTTCCAAACCATGATTTATAACCTTGAACCCTTATAAAAGGATATGTATTATTATACAAGTTTTATTATTTACTCATTGAGATCATCTATCTCACCCCTTTTTCTTGTGTGGTTTTAGGTGAGCATTATAAGGGGGCAAAGTGATCGCTCAAGCAACCTACTCTGCTTGGGAAATTCCCTTGTTAAAGTTTATTACCATGCCATGTTGTGATGATTCTCTAGATGCTCTGAGAGTTCATGTTTGAGGAGTTCATAATTGGAATATTTTTCATTTGATAATTCATTTGGAGTCTTAAGTATCTCTTTTCTTAAGGATTGTATTTAAAGTATATTTTATCAATTCTTCCGCAATTTAAGGTTTTTCTTATAAATGGTCTAATTAAGTTAATGCATGAGGTTTGGTATGATCCTATGTAATATTTTCATATGCATAAGTGGGTTCTATGGGCATGGGTGACCTTATGTCTCCCTATGCTCTGAAACTGTCATATCTCTAAAATTAGGATATGACATAGTATGTCTATGTAAGCAATAATAAATCCTAACTACTTACATATGAGATATAGTATCCCTCAAGTCAAAGGATTATATGCACTATTATGACCTAGATGATAAATAATTGACAAGTAGTAAAACTTCATATTATTATTGTAACAACCCACACCTACCCTAGGAGTTTTTAGGACCAATTTGCTTGACTTAGAATTATTAACATTAAATGCATGCTTTTATGGGAATTAAAATTTCATGTATAAGCAATACTATGTGTGGCCGATTGATGTGAATTAAAATTTTAAAATGATTTTTGTTGTGTTTACATGAAAAATCTTGGTTCAAACCATGTTTTTACATATTACTAAAATAGACGGAAAGTGCAAAAAGAAAGAGAATTTAGTTTTTCCTTTTGGTGATGCATTCAGCCTACATTAATATTTTTATCCCAATGTTTATAATTTTTAGGTGATGTGTTTTGATGATTATTGACATGTATGTATATATAATAAATGATAAAATTGCATGTTAGTTGATGGTATGACCTTAGATAAGCTTAAAGGCATTTTGGTATACTTAAGGTATACTTAAGGTATCTTAACCTTATATTGTGATTAGAATGTAAACTTGATTGGGAAAATGGAACTAGATGTTATCATAACTTGATAATGAATAAATGGTCTTGAGTTGATGAAGTGATTGATTGAATGAATGGATCATAAGAGTTAAGCATGACACTCGAAAGGTTATTTGTCAAGTTGACATGTATGGATGTGTTAAGTATACTAAGATGATTGTTAAAATGAATTGATATTAAGATAATGATATTATGATGACCTTAGAAAGGTATTGACATGATTGTGATGTGTTTTCATATGGGCCTATAAAGGCTAAGTGTACGAGACTTTCAAGTCAAAATGTTATGTGTGAGTTATGAGGTACCCTTATATGTACAACTCTAAGTATATATGAATGTTATATATGCATGGGATAGTTATGGGATAGGATAGCACTATGATTGAACAAATACTAAGTATCGAATTAAATATTATGATAGAGTTTGAGGAGTCTTAGAAGTCCAAGGGCTATGTGAATTAGGAGCAAATGAACCACAAGGTAAGTAAACATCGTATTCATTCTTCAAGAGCGAGTAAACTCTATATTCCTACCTCCAATGTGTGTAAACACTCTATTCATGCTATAAGTGTGAGTAACATTATGTTATGTTACAAATATGTGATATCTTGTTATATGAGCCTTTGCGATCTTTGAAACCCAAGTTCTTTCTATCTTAAAATTTGATTAAGTGATTTCTTTGTAAAGCTTGGGTTGCCAAAGGGCAATTGGTCCAAAACCACTTTTGTTATCCAATGATAATTCCTTTGTGATTATTGCCGTAATTTATATTCTTTCCCGTAATTTATATTCTTTCTGGAACTACACTATTCTTGTATCTTTTGATCAAAATGATAAACTGCTATTATTATTGGGATACATGTTATTGTTGGCTTAAATGTTATTGTTATATGTGATTACCATTAGCTCTTGCTATGGTACCTTTAACCCTTTTTATGCAGAAATCCTTATACCGATGTGAGTAATCATCGGCTATGTGCTCCTCGTACCGATGTGAGTAATCATCGATTATGTGATCCTCGTACTGATGTGAGTAATTATCGGCTATGTGTTTAAGTGATTATGGTAATAGCCTTCACTCTATGTGTTATGTGTTCCAGTGATTATGGCAATAGCCTTCACTTTATGTGTTTGAGTGATTATGGCAGTAGCCTTCACTCTATGTGTTATAAGTGTGATTTCTGCTAACCTTTCTAAATTGCAAACTCTGAATCATGAACTATAAGTTATGAGCTATGAGCCCTTTCTAAGGGATATGTGTTATTGTATAATCCCTATTGTTTGCTCATTGAGATCATGTATCTCACCCTTTTTCCTTATCTGGTTCCAAGTGAGCATTATGAGGAGGCAAAGTGATGGCTCAAGCATCCTACTTTGCTTAGGGAATTTCTTATCCAAGAAAATTAGTTTAATATGTTATGAAGAGTTTGATATGAATCCCAAGTATATTAAACTTGAGACCCAATTATCTTTACGCTTGGAAGCAACTCCTTGGAAAGCTAAATCAGGTTTTTCCCAAGTCCGCGACCCAAATCCAACCTGTGATAGAGCACCTTGGAATATGATCACCTTTGTATGATGATCTCCGTAACACAATACCGAACTCGTGGAAGAGAACCTTGGAATAAATACGCACAAAGTAATTAGCTTTGATTATATGAACTTGATTCAAGCAAGAATCAAAACCAAGAGATCACACTCTTAAGAAAACTGAATTTTATTGATCATAACTTAACTTCTTTTTATATGAATGGTTGAGTTTATATAGAGGCTCAACCCTAAATTAGAATCAATTATGGAATAAGAAATCTTCCTAAACAATGATTGAAGATTCCTAATTAGAAACTAATTCCTAAATAATAACTAAGCTAGAACATAATTCTAAAACAAGTTAGGAATCCTTCCTATACAAGAGAAGCTATTTCCTAAGTAGAAATTGAAATCTAATAACTTAAACTATAAAATTCGGATGGGCCTTTGACCTAACATAAAATAGGCCTAAAACTAATTAAAACATGAAAATAAAGTAGTTTAAACAACTCTTGGGCTGTATACATAACATAGGCAGCCCAAACACTAAATAAAACATGATAAATTAAATTTGAAAAGCCCAAATATGAAGGGTCCAATTTGAATGAAGAATGGCAGCCTTGTAAACACTTGAATAGATTAGGCAAAATTAGAATGTAATTTGGCCTCTTCATATTGACATTGGGCTTAAATAGATTAATTAAGCCCTTGAAGCCTCCTTGAATACAATTGGATCCATATGCAATGCTCATGATCCAAATATCCTTGATTGATTTATAGAAAACTTCATACAATCTCATATTCTTCTTAGATGATTCACCAAACATATACAATAGTTGGATTGCATGTCTTTGTAGGCTATCTTGGTAGAAATGACAACCTTAAAGAACCTTCTTGAAATCTTTATCTTGCAAATATTTATAGGATTATTGCAAGGAGCTATGAGCCCTTTCTAAGGGATAGGTGTTATTGTATAATCCCTATTGTTTACTCATTGAGATCATCTGTCTCACCTTTTTTCCTTGTGTGGTTCCAGGTGAGCATTATGAGGAGGCAAGGTGATGGCTTAAGCATCCTACTTTGCTTGGGGAATTCCTAGTCCAAGAAAATTAGTTTAATGTGTTATGAAGAGTTATCCATAGATGCTTTGGGAATATTTATTTTTGGATGTTTATTTTGAAATGTTATCCTTCGAGGTTTTAATTGGATTCTAAATATTATTTCCTTATGGATTATGTTTAAAGTATATTTTAATTATGCTTCCACAACTTAAGGTTTTCAAAAAAAAAAAAAAGGTGTTTATTTAAGTTAATGTAAGAGGTTTTGGTACAATCTTAGGTAGTATTTGTATAAGTATAAGTGGGTTCTACAGACGTGAGTGACCTTATGTCTCCCCATATTCTAAGACTGTCATATCTCCAAAGTTGGGATGTGACCAAGTTAGTATCAAAGCTGTAGTTTTTTTAAAAAGTCTAGTTAGACTTGTCTATTTATTGGGTTAAATAAGTATAATCCTGGAGCATAGGAATTTTTCTGCCATGTCATTTGAAGTTTATTGCTAGCATAGTTTCATGAAATCCTAGTAGGTTTTAGTAATCATTGTTATTATTGTGCGCCTTATGATTTTCTCTTCAGATGTCCAAAAAGATTAACCCTGCTAAAGGACCGTGACCTAAGGCACCATGTGTGGCATGCATAAGGACATGGAGAGATATGTTCGAGAAGGTCATGCCTATGATCCATCAGAAAAAGAAGACTCTTGCAATATGAATGACGTTAATTGATTGCTTAGCGATTCAGTATGCATTGATTTCTTTTATTGTCTATGAGATGATTCACTTCTGTATGATAGGAGAATTCATGATGCTATAAGTTATATGTTACATGATTATGATACGTGATACATGCTATATGTTATGTGACATATGCTATGTGATAAGTGATATGTGATATGTGTCTTGTGATATGATATGATGGGCGCTTATGTTAAAGGCATGCTAAGTATGACATTTTGATATTGGGGTCAAGTGGATTAGAAAGAAAAGTTGACTAAGTCTTGATCCAACTAAGATTAATGATTGATGGGTATAATGTTATCAGTTATGAAATACTTATATGTTACAATTGTTTGATATATGAATTATATGGAGTCATTAAATGATAATTGTGATTGAGGCCATAAGAAGAGAATTGATATTTAGTAATGATTAGTAGGAGAATGAAACAAATCAGTTACATTGTATATACATAAATTTACAATATAAAGTAGGTGAAATATATGTTTGAGGACTATGAGGTGAACATTGATGGATGAAAACTTCCTATGGAGTTGTTAGAACTTGGTGTCCTAGAATTCGATATGATCTTAGGAATGGATTGGCTATATGAGTATGGAGCTTATTCTGACTATAGAGAAAAGCAAGTAGAATTTCAAACTAAGGATGGGGAGAAATTTGTGTATCAAGAAGATACCTATGATTAAGGTCCACTAGCATAATCATGGAATGAATGAGTATACTTAGGAAGCTGAGGACGGGATGCGGTAGAAGCATCCCCAGTTTTTGAGAACATATGATTAAGTATTAAAATTCGAGGATGAATTTCTTTTAAGAGGGGGAGATATAAAAGTATAAGTATTATTAGACTTGTAATGTTGATAAAAGGATAAGTATGATGCTAGTAGAGATTCTTTAGTGATGAAATTCCTTTGAGTATATAGGGTGCAATTAGAGTACAAGGATTTGAACTTTTAGAAGATGATAGATGTTACGGCCATATGAATTGTAAATTTGAGGATCCATAAGGACTTGATCTATGAGGGTATAACATGATTTTAAGATTAAATGTTCTAGATTTGATTTAATTATGTATTTGCATCTAGTGTGTCTGTCTATATGCATTGAGTTTTGCTTTACGAAATCATACATCATCAATCATACATCATGAACCACATCAAGCATTACATTAAGGTTGCATGTTACATGCAAGGATGAAAATGTTTTAGTTCTTATAAATGATTCTATGCAGTTTTGAAAATTTAAATAGTTTTGAACATACCTGAAAGGGATTGGAGTCCTCTGGATAAGAAATGTTCTAAGGCATTAGATGCAATAATGTTCAATTGAGGTTATTGGAAAATTTCGTAGTAAACTTTAGTACAGGAAGAATTTTTGTTGAGATAACTTAGAATGGCATAGATTTGGATAGATATAAGAGTTGCATAAAGATTTTATTGAATAGCAAAGGTTTGAGAAGGTTTATTATTTTAATATGGATAAGTTGAATGATTAGGAATGTGAATTATTGCAAGATGTAAGTGGAAACCTAAAGTGAGATGATATTATAAGTTAAAGGTATGAAAATTACGAGGCATTAGGTAATTAGGTCATAATAACGATGTATATATTATAGAGTAAGTCTGAAATAGTTATGAGAAGTTTATTTGGGATTGTAAATTAAAAGAACTCAAATTCATTTGGGATATGATTTATATAGGAATATTTGTTATGTTTAAATATGTTTTAATTGATGAATGATGGTAGTGTAGAAATCGTAATGTTAGCAAGGTATTAAACATGAAAATATTTATTAAGGATATAATAGATTAAGTAATAATTATTAATATGGAAAGAGAATTATCGAATATCAATTTGAGTTATTAATTTGGAGTTATTTACTAGACTCTTATAGGACTAATGTGATAAATAATGAATGGAAGTAGTGAATAAGGTGTTATGTTAACATTAGTAGAGATATAAGGAAAAGAAATGTTTGAGATTATATGTGATTAAAGGTGAAATTAAAGGTTTTATTACTTTTGTTTAAGGTTAAGGGATACAAATTATTAAGGATTAGTTTTAAGATTTGTTGAACAAGAGATTTACATAGGTGTAGATTAAGCTAAAATTTTATCAATGTGATTCTTTTTGATAGATTGTGAGTATGTGCCTTACTATATTTGATAAGTTAATTGTAGTTAGATATTGAGGTCGAGTGGCGCAATAGAAATGTGGCAGAGAAGTCAAGTAAAGTGTGTTGTGCTGCTAGATTTGGAAATTCGAGGATGAACTTCTTTTAGGAGGGGGGGGGGGGGGGGGGGGGGAGAATGTAACAACCCACACCTACCCTAGGAGTTTTCAGGACCAATTTGCTTAACTTAGAATTATTAACACTAAGTGCATGCTTTTACGAGAATATTTGTGTTATGTGATTGATGAGTATGTGGCATATTAAATTAATTTTAATATGCATAGTATGAGTTATTATTGTGAAATAAATGATTTGAATAAAATGCATTAGCATGAAATAATTTATTTTTCGTAAAATGAATTTTCATGCAAAAAGACAATTTTAAGCATAAAAATAATTTTATGAGTATTTTAAAATAATTTTTAAATAAATATTTTGGGAGGAATTTTATAGAAAATAATAAGAAAAATATTTTATCTTAATTACCTATAATCAGCCCTAAATTAATTAAAAAGTCCAAATACCCAAAAGCCTACTACACTAAAACACTCTTAACCTAGCTCATTAAGGGTAAACTTGGAAATTTCACCCAAAACCCTAATATAAATTTTGACCCCCATCAGTTTAGATAGCAGCCACACTCTGTTATTCCAGTATTTTCATAGAAAAATTCTCCCAAAATAATTCTCTCTACCGAGATTAAGAAAACTCCTTTCAATTTTGCGATTTCCCACCCGTAATCATAAGTTTTTCTTCTCTTTCAATTCCTTAACTGATTTCTATGAAATAAATTATGAGAAAATTATTTTGAATTGGTTGTTTACTGATTTTTATAGATTTAATTTTGTTTGGGTGAGTTTTTGAGAGAGAAAATTAATTCTCTACCAAAAACACAAATCTTTCCGTGAAATTTCTCCAAAGGTGAATCCTATAAATTAAAATCACAATTTTTATGCATAAACATCACTAAAGGGGGGTGATTTGTGCATCAATGATTTCTAAACTAATTTTTGATGTGTTTTGATGAAAAATATTATACTAAACTATATTTCTGCATATTTCTGTGATGACCGGAGAGTTTCGAAAAATAAAGGAGTTCAAGGTTTTTGTGCTAGAACTTAGAAGTTAGAAAATTCTATTATTAAATTAATATGTGGCTGCTGATTTGTGTGAGAAAGCATTCTAATATGATATTTTTTTTTTAGATGAAAAATAATGATTTGAATCATGTGTCTATATATTGTTGTAATGAACGAAAAGTGTGGAAACCCACAATTTTCACCTAACTCTTAAAACTTGGAATTTTTTTTTGTATAAAGATTATCTATGACTACCAAATCATGTATGGACATGTTCTAAACTAATATTTTCTATGATTGAATGAAAAATACCAAAAACAAGAAAACTCATGGTTTTGTACCCTATAATCCAAAAGATGAATTTTCATGTATAAGCTATAATATGTGTGGTTGATTCATGTCAATTAAAATTTTAAAATGATTTTTATTTTTTTACATAAAAATTCTTGGTTCAAACCATGTTTTTACATATTACTAAAATAGACAGAAAGTGCGAAAAGAAAGAAAATTTAGTTTTTCCTTTTGGTGATGCATTCGGCCTACATTAATATTTTTTCCCAATGTTTATAACTTTTAGGTGATGTGTTTTTATGATTATTGACATGTATGTATGTATAATAAATGATAAAATTGCATGTTAGTTGAAGGTATGACCTTAGATAAGCTTAAAGGAATTTTGGTATACTTAAGATACACTTAAGGTATCTTAACCTTATATTGTGATTAGAATGTAAATGTAATTGGGAAATATGGAACTAGATATTATGATGACTTGATAATGAATAAATGGTCTTAAGTTGATGAAGTGATTGATTGAATGAATGGATCATAAGAGTTAAGCATGACACTTGAAAGGTTATTTGTCAAGTTGACACATATGGATGTGTTGAGTATACTAAGATGATTGTTAAAATGAATTGATATTAAGATAATGATACTATGATGACCTTAGAAAGGTATTGACATGATTGTGATGTGTTTTCATATGGGCCTATAAAGGCAAAGTGTACGAGACTTTTAAGTCAAAATGTTATATGCGAGTGATGAGGTGTACTTATATGTGCAACTCTAAGTATATGTGAATGTTATATGTGCATAGGATAGTTATGTGATAGGATAGCATCATGATTGAATAAATACTAAGTATCGAGTTAAATATTATGATAGAGCTTGAGGAGTCTTAGAAGTCCAAGGGCTACGTGAATTAGGAGCAAAGGAACCACAAGGTGAGTAAACATCATATTCATTCTTCAAGAGTGAGTAAACTCTATATTCCTACCTCCAGTGTGAGTAAACACTATATTCATGCTATAAGTGTGAGTAACATTATGTTATGTTACAAATATGTGATATCTTGTTATATTAGCCTTTGCAATCTTTGAAACCCAAGTTCTTTCTATCCTAAAATTTGATCAAGTGATTTCTTTGTAAAGCTTAGGTTACCAAAGGACAATTGGTCCAAAACCACTTTTGTTATCCAATGATAATTCCTTTGTGATTATTGCCCTAACTTATATTCTTTTTGGAACTACACTATTCTTGTATCTTTTGATCAAAATGATAAACTGCTATTGTTATTGGGATACATGTTATTGTTGGCTTAAATGTTATTGTTATATGTGATTACCATTAGCTCTTGCTATGGTACCTTTAACCCTTTTTATGCAGCAATCCTTGTACCAATGTGAGTAATCATCGGCTATGTGCTCCTCATACCAATGCGAGTAATCATCAGCTGTGTGATCCTCGTACCGATGCGAGTAATTATCGGCTATGTGTTTGAGTGATTATGGCAATAGCCATCACTCTATGTTTTTGAGTGATTATGGCAGTAGCCTTCACTTTACGTGTTATAAGTGTGATTTATGTGAACCTTTCTAAATTGTAAACTCTGAATTATGAACTATAAGTTATGGGCCATGAGCCCTTTTTATGGGATATGTGTTATTCTATAATCCCTATTGTTTACTCATTGAGATCATCTATCTCACCCTTTTTCCTTATGTGGTTCCAGATGAGCAATATGAGGAGGCAAGGTGATGGCTCAAACTAATTACAAAGAAGCAAAATAGGTTTCAAAGGTTTGCCATGAACAATTAGTAATTCAATGTAAGCAATAAGGTATTCTAAAGCAAGAAGGAATCAATGAAAAGAAAGCAATTCAGATTCAAAAGGATCATCAAGGAGCATTTCACAAGCAAATATCATATAAAGGTATAAGTTCATTTTAGTATAAACATATATATACATATGCGTATATTACTCACCAATGAAAGATGGAACCCAAAGTTTATCCCTTAATCCTCAACCTCCTTTTCTTGATCCTTAGAAGCTAAAGAAGCAAAATACATTATTTTAATACTAAACATTATTGAGAATACTTAAACTAATAGCATAAAATGCATGATTTATGTTTATTTTCTGTTTTGAGCATTTAATTTGTTTTCTTTAATTCTTTAGTTTAATTTAACTATATTTATGTTTATTAGCGATTTAGGCATACATAACCTATTTATTACTTTAGGCATGATACATTATGGAATTTACATATTAGGTATTTTCTTGGCAATTTTGTAGCAAGCATTGGTTGGCATTTGTTCATGGATTTTCTTTGGGACATTTTATGAAACACTTGGTGGCCATGACTTTGGTTGCATTTTAGAAGAGTTTTGGGGCAAATTGGAAGAAGCCCAATGTGCCCTACATAAATTCACATTGCAAACAATATATTCCACAACTCATTTGGAATTTAAAGGCCAAGCAAAGGGTTCATTTCAGCATGAAAAATCATGAAAAAAGTCAATCATAAACAAAGGCAATTCTGGTTTCGCCAAGTATGGTTTCTTCAAGGGAGTTTTTATAATTCAAACTAAGGTTATTTCCATGTTATTTGATACTAAACTAACACATTTAAGCAATAAAATTGGAAAAAAAAATAGCCTTGAAGTGGGACTTTGAACATATGGGCAAAATTTATGATTTTAAGCAACCTATGTATTTTTCTTCAAATTCAATGATTCCAATTGCTGGAATCCATTCCTTAAGCATCATATTTAACTATTCTTAAGTCCTTTTTGGTGAATTCAAAGTTTTAGCAAAAATTTGATTTAAGATGCATTTGAAGAGTTATGAAGTTTTCATGCCAAATACACTAATCTATCACATAATTCTCTTACTAAATCATCTTTTCCACTCACTAACATCTATTTCTATGAATTAAAATCAAGGAAAGTGGACTAACCTTGCTTTTCTTAAAATGGCAAATTTCTTTCAATCTCCACTTCTTCAATTTCTTGCTTATTTCTTGCTTAATTCTTGGTGGAAGTAATTTGGATGATGGAAATAGGTTATTTGCTATAGGTTTTCAATAATTTTTTCAAAGAAAATTGAAAGAAAAAAGATGGAGAAGAAGGGTTAGAAAGGTTCAGCCAAGAGGAGAAGGAAGAAGAAAAATCTGATTTTTGTACAGAAAATTATGGAGAAATTTGTTATATGGGCCGTTTTTAGCCAAATTACAGTTTAGTCCTCCAATTTTTTAAGTTATGCAATTTTGTCCTTACAAATTTATAGTTTGGTCCCTCTCCATACATTTTTAAATATTAATATTAAACTTAATTAAGCTTTAATTAATGTATTTGTTCACTTTTAGATTATTATACAAAAATTATAAATTTCACTAAACGAATTTCAGAAAATATGGTACTTTAAGTACATTTACAATTTGGTAAATATATGGTTTCACTATGGTTTCATTTATGTTTCTCTTTAGTTTTACTTAGATTTCTTATACTTTTCATATATTCAAATGCTATGCAAAAATTTTATGCAAATCCTTAATATCAACTTCGAATTAAAATTCTAAAATTTACTACCTAACTAAAGCTAATTTCTAGGATGTTACATTTTAATTATGCTTCCGCAACTTAAGGTTTTCAAAAAAAAAAATTGTTTATTTAAGTTAATGTAAGAGGTTTTGGTACGATCCTAGGCAATATTTATATAATTATAAGTGGATTCTATGGACGTGGGTGACCTTTTGTCTCCCCATGTTTTAGGATCATCATATCTCCAAAGTTGTGATGTGACAATTATCATCTAAATTCACATTATAAATATATTTATTGTGCCATTGGAAATTATTATCTACTATTACATAACTATTATGTGGCTTTTAGGACACATACTACTATCCATCAACTATAGGGAGGTCCTACCCAAAGTAAGGGTCTTGAATGGACTTTTATAATATCCACTCCACACCAGTCAAAAATAAGAGGACAAAGTCAAGTATGGGCTAGAAGTGTTTCAGTAGCCTTAGCCTTGGGCAACATTAACACATATCAAACAAGATAATAAGGTTAGTCCATACCTACTTGTACTATGTATGGATAACAGCATTGAGGAGCCTATCGAAAAACCTTGGGAGCATGTCTATGCTATGGATAGATGGGACATTTTATTAAGGATTGTCTGATGATTGTCAATTAAAAGATGACTACTGAGGCTTTACAGCCCACTGTGCAAATGAATCAAGTGGAAAATCATGGACTGGGAGGATGAAGCCATGGTACCAAACAATCCTTAAGTAATGTGTAAGCTATGAAAGGTAGAGGTAAAGGGAAAGTCTATGCACTTAATCAATAAGATGCTTGCATGTCCCATAATGTTGTCACAGGTACCATCTTCATCTAGTCTATTAGTGCTTGATGTTTGTTTGATTTTGGTGCAATGTAATCATTTATTTCACCATGTTTTGCTGAGAAATTAAATAAGAGTAAGGAGGTGATGAATGAACCTTTGATTATAACTACACCCTTTAGAGAAATTGTAGAGATAAAACAAGTTATAAGAATTGTATGCTAGAAATTGAAAATAGGTGGTTTCCTACAAATTTGATTGAGCTAGAGGTCTTGGAATTTGATGTCATACTAGGAATGGATTGGTTATCTATGAATAATGTTCATATAGATTGTAAAGGAAAAGGATTAATTTCAAGGAGGAGAATGGATCCGAATTCACTTTTTAAGGTGATATAAGTGGCTTCGCTATGAATTTTATTTCAGCTGTTGGAGAAAAAAGATTATTAAGGAAGGTTTGTCAAGCATATTTGGTGCATGTTGTAGATACTGAAAAAGTAGATAAATCTGATAAGAGGATACCTGTAGTAGATGAGTTTCTTGATGTGTTTCCTAAGGATCTACTAAGAATGCCATTGGATAGGGAGATTGAGTTCCACAATTAAACTCCTACCTAAAACTCAGCCAATATCAATACCTCCTTATCGGATGGCACCTTAAGAGTTAAAAGAATTGAAAGGTTTTATTAGACCAAGTAGTTCTCCTTAGGATACTTTAGTTCTGTTTGTCAAGAAGAAAGATGGGTCCTTAAGGTTATTATTGATTATAAACAATTGAATAAGGTGATTGTGAAGAATAATTATCTTCTACTAAGGATTGATGATTTATTTGATTAGTTGCAAGGAGCTAGTTATTTTTTTAAGATAGACTTGCGATTAGGTTTTCATCAACTTAAAATTCGATGAGAGGATGTTTGTAAGATTGCTTTTAGAATAAGATATGGACTTGATAAATATAGTGTTTAAGCCGTTTCTAGACAAATTTGTGATTGTATTATTGATGATATTCTAATTTATTCAAGGAGTAAGAAAGAACATAAAGAACACTTGAGAATAGAGTTGTAATCTTTGAAGGAGCATAAGCTTTACGCTAAATTATCTAAATGTGATTTTTGGATGAAACAAGTTTGCTTCTTTGGCCATATAGTGAGCAAAGAAGGGATTAAGGTAGATCCTAAGAAAGTATAAGCAATAGCAAATTGGCCTCGACCCATAACTATTACTGAGGTGAGCAGTTTCTTAGGTATGGTGGGTTACTATCACCATTTTATAAAGGATTTTATGAGAATAGCAGTGCCATTGATGAGGCTTACAAGAAACCAAGTTAAGTTTAAATAGGATGAGATTTGTGAAGAGAATTTCCAAAAACTTAAAGATCACTTAATCACAGCTCCTATATTAGCGTTACCTAATAGGAATGAAGGTTTCACCATATACTGTGATACTTCTAGAATTGGTTTAGGATGCGTGTTAATGCAAAATGGAAAAGTTATTACTTATGCATCCAAGCAACTGAAGTGACATGAGATGAACTATCCCACATATGATTTAGAAATGGCAGCAATTATCTTTGCTTTAAAGATATAGAGACATTATTTGTATAGGAAGAAATGTGAGTTTTATATAGATTATAAAAGTCTTCAATATATCTTAAAGCAAAGAGATTTAAATTTATGGCAAAGAAGATGGGTGTAATTGTTAAAAGATTATGATTGCCAAATACTTTACCATCATAGTAAAGCTAATCTTGTAACAGATGCATTAAGCAGGAAGTCAAATGAGTAATCTCTCGTATATCATTATGCAAAAGAGATTGATAGCAAATGAGTTTAAGGAGATGTTTGATGAAGGTTTACAATTGGAAGTGATGAATCACAAGTGTTGTTTGCTTACGTGCAAGTAAGGCCTAAACTCTTTGATGAGATAAAAATGTTGCAAAATCAAGACCCCCCAGTTAATGAAAATCTTCAAAGATGTGGGAAAGGGACAAGCCCAGAGTTTTTGCATAAAATAAGGTGTTTTGAAATATGGAGATGGATTATGTGTACCTAATGTAAAGGAGTTGAGGGAAAGAATTTTGAAAGAAGCATATCAAACCTTGTATAGTGTACACCCAGGTGCTACCAAAATATACCATGATATAAGGAGTACTTATTAGTGGCCTGGAATCAAGAAAGATGTGGTGAATTTTGTGGTCTCGTGTCTCACTTGTCAGTAAGTGAAATTTTAACACCGAAGACCCTCTGGATTACTTCAGGATATAAGATTACTGGGACGGAAGTGCGAACTAATCACTATGGATTCGTAATAGGTCTACCTAAGATTGCAAAAGGATATGACTCAATATGGGTTATAGTAGATCGACTGGCAAAATCTACCCACTTTATTAAAGTAAAGACTACTTATTCAACAGCCCAATATGCTAGGATATATGTCAATGAAATTGTAAGATTGAATGGGTTCCACTTTCCATTATCTTATATAGAGGGGCTCAATTCACATCGTGGTTTTAGCAAAAATTGCAAGAAGCATTAGGTACACAAATTGAGTTCAGCACAACCTTTCCTCTACAAATGGATGGATAATCTGAGAGAACAATACAAATGTTAGAAGATATGCTTTGTATATGCATTATAGATTTCATAGGAAGTTTGGATAGACATCTCCCACTTATCGAATTTGCATATAATAATAGTTACCTTTGCTCTATTAGAATGGCACCATATGAAGCATTATATGGTAGAAAATGCCGATCTCCGACTTGTTGGATTAAGATGGATGAAAAGTATCTTAAAGCTCCATATATGGTTAAAGAAGCCAATAAGAAAGTGAAGATTATTCATAAAGGACTAAAAACTACCTTTAGCCACTAGAAGAGTTATGCCAATCCCAAGAGGAAGGATGTCCACCTCATGGTAGGTGACCATGTCTTTTTGATAGTCTCCCCTATGAAGGGAGTGATGAGATTTGGTCAAAAGGGAAAGTTATTATCACATCCCACCTTTGGGATGGATGGTCCTAGGGCATGGGTGGCCATAAGGGCACCGAAAACTCGTAGAACCCTCTACCTACTATCAAATCCATTATGGTATCAAATAAACTAAACTGCAATAATCACATCAACAATGCCCAAGAATATAACCTAAATCACATTAACCATCTCATATAACAATTTTATGTGCATTCTTCTTAATGATTATCAATAATATTTATTCATTAATTAATACATATTTATTATCCTTACATTGTATTATATTCTTATAGGTCATCCATTTCCAATACACTATCTTCATCTATAACATTAAATATCCTTTCACATGATTAAGTATTAATTTTTTCTAAGTAAATCATCATTCTTGATGTACAATAAAATATCTAATGATGTCTTACATGAACAAATTATATTATAAAATAATACAACTAAAACATCAATTTCTATGGAGCAACTAAATTGAGCGTACATGTACTTGTATGTAAATAACATAACAAACATCTTCAAAGAAACTTCTACTTTACATATATGCCATCTCCAAGAGTGACTCATGGTTCAACTTGGATTGATCACTCTTTAATTTCCTGTAGATAAATTTGGAAATGAGGGGTGAGTTTATGACTCATTGAGTAAAAATACTAAAAATTATGTTACCATAGATCATGTGGCTTAGTGTTTAATGGTTACTAAATAAGGGAAACACTTGGCTGACGTATATACATCTACTAGTTGATAGACAAAATGGTTGACAGTAATTATCAATAATCCTTTTAGAAGTTTAAGACATATATCTTAAAAGTATTTAAAATTTTATGTTAAATAGCATATAATGTATATCATTCTTGAAATTAATTATCAAATATCAACAGCTCGCTATACTTTTGAAAGTTGAGTTTGTATAACAAGTACTTCAATAAATTTGAAACTTTTTATTTAAATATAAATAATTTGCAATACGCTTCAAATATAAATTTTAGTAACTATTCATAATTTCAAATATACATTAAAATAGTTAATAACACCTTTCAAATATGATTTCATATAATTGATAAAATATTTTTAATACTTTTTTTTAAATAACTAATAACTTGAAATTGATTCAAATACAATTACAAATATAACTAATGAAATACGTTTCAAAACTTCTTTTACCTAGTAATTATCTTTAAAATCTTTTACAGTAGATGAGAGAGGATTTTACCTTTATTTTCTCATCAACTTTACAATAACGACAACTCTTCTTACGAAGCATTTGCCATACATATTGTACTACCTTGTAAAACATCATTCACAAAATACTATAAAATCATATGATTAGCAGAAATCTGGTCTACAATAGATGGATGCAGATTTGATCTATGAATCATAATAGAACTACAATAATGGTAGAGGGTTCTCTTGCAAAGCAACTATACTTCTTATGCTAGATGGGCCAAACTAAGCGTCTAGGATAATTCCTCCTCCTAGTTGGAGTCAACACATTGTACATTGCATAGTATTCCCCATACCAGATAAGGGGATCTCTACTTGAAAATTCAATATTTTAAATAAAAGTAATTTATAACTGAAGGAATGGTGGAGCCAAATGCAACGAAAGCAAGGTGGTGGGGTAAAATTTCAAACATTTTAAAATTTCACTTCACCCAATTTTGGTCTAAACATCTATTCAAGCAATCAATTAATTTATGTATAAAACACATATGTATAGAAAGAAGAAGGAAGAGTAATCATATTACCTCTTGCAGGTTCCTTCTTTCTTTATCAAAGAGCTTCCCAAGTGTGAAGCCTCTAGATCATCCACACCTAACTCACCTTCAAGTTTCCTCTTAGTTTCTTTGGTGTTCTTGAATTACTCTCTTGGTTGCCTAATTTGATTCAAGATTTTTCCCTTAAAAACCTTTAGGATGTAAAGATTTCTCTTTGGTTTGTTTTGGACTAAACATATTTTCAATTTGCAAGTATTTGTTCTTTCACAAAGAACAAAGAAGAGAATTGATGATCAAAAGAAAATTGAAGAAACATTTTCTTCATTTTTCTTTCTCTCTCTCAACTTCTATCTCTAAAATGCTTCAATTGAAAAATGATGTTCTCTCTCCTACTTAGAACATAAAACTTATAGCTTTTATATCCTTTAGAAGACTTAACTATTAAGTCTTTGCACCAAAAGACCATTCCACCCTTTTAGCTCATCAATGATGAAGGGGTAAAGATGAACTTTGCTTCTTCAAATGGTGAAATGACCATTTTATCCTTTAGGGGTAAAATAGACATTTTCATTAGCTAAAAGATGTAATTACAATTTTAACCCTAGTAGAAAATTCTCTAACCCCTAAACCTATCATATGGGCTTATGAATAGTAAATTTTCTCTAACCCTTATATTGCCTTTTCCATATCACATATGGGCTTAGATCACATCTCATATATTAAGGGTTTTCGCTAAGCTTAAAATAATGTCTTTGATTTAGTCCAAATCATTTTCAATTTAATCTTTCTCATTTGCACCATATACAAATTAAGATTTAATTGAATAGAAACCTTTATAGATTAAACATTAGGACATGCCAAGGTCCTTGTAAATTTAATTAAATGTTTAATAATTTTACCACTAATCAATTAATTAAATATTTTAATTAATTATTATGGTAAACCTTTTACACTTGAAAGGTGATCACTATTGGGTGTGTCACTTTCTAGGTTCATGTATAATTAGCAATGGGAATGAGAAAATATTTTTCTCTACTAATGTGAAATCCCACTTCACACTTAGTCTCATAAGTCGTAAGTGACGGTTAGCATTCCATATCACGACTACCTAATTAGAAATGAATGTTTATAGTTGATAACTTTAAACATCACATGGACAATCGATCATAAATCATCATGCACTAGAATCCCTTCATTAAATATCCCAATCTCAGCTAGGGTAATGATTTATGTCAAACCCTAATGTGCTTTGATTCTATGTCCTTATCTCGATTCTAATTCTATATATGATTAGATTCCTATTAGAAACTCTTTTTAGTGAATCTTACTATTCTGGCCAGAAACTAAACTATCAAGAATAACCATATGGCAAAGGATCTTAGCCTCATTTACTTGAGGTAATGAATTCTATCTTGGTGATCACTTACATCCATACATAACAAATTAGAACTGTCACATGTCATATATTCATACATGAATAGTATGTCTATGTAAGCAATAATAAATCCTAACCACCTATATATGAGATATAGTATTACTCAAGTCGAAGGATTATATGCACTATTATGACCTAGATGATGAATAATTGATAAGTAGTAAAACCCCATATTATTATCATCTAACATCATAGTTTGACTATTCATCCTATGAATATCCACACGTTTGTATCAACATCACATGTTAAGCAGCGTGAGACTCACTGCCTCTATAATTATTAGTATCCCATATTGATTATAGAAAACAAAAAGAGGTAATGGTCTTCTAAAATTAATGATGCCCAGTCATTAATCCTATGACTTCGAATATATTTAAAATATTTGTACAAGAATGATCTGTCTTTCATATTCTCAACACTGGAGAATATATCCTTTTACAAATAATTAAGGACTATATTCAATAATATAAAACTTTTTTCACATTATGAATATATATATATTACGCCATTGGGAATTAATATCTACTATTACATAACTATTATATGGCTCCTAGGGCACATACTGCTATCAATAACCATATAACATAAAGTATTATAATAGCTTCTAAGTTTCCATATGAGGAATTGCAATGAATCAAAAACTTTTATATAAGCAATTATAATCTTTCATATAAAACTTCAATACTTCATAAACAAGAAATTTCTACACTTACATACATAAAGGTTAACTAAAATTTTAGAAACTTATATAATAAATTCAATCAAATTATAGTAAGATCAATAATATAAATTGTAATTAATATCAATGACCACATGTAACTTTTCAAATAATACATATAAGATTTTTGACAACACTTTTAGAACTTAGGAAGTCATAATGAACATATAATAAGTTTTAATAAAAGTAAGTGGTGAGTTATCAAAGACTTATCATTCAAACTTTTAACTGAATAGATGATAAAAATATTCAAATAAGTATTTTGGTTGACTTCATCAATCAAATGAAAGAATTATTGATTTTTGGACATATGAAAATTTTTATGGGGAAAGGTTTAACAATGAATATGGTTTTCAATTTCAAATTTGCAATGGAAAATAGGATAGTAATTACTCACCTTTTCTCACTATATTCTTAGCTAAGTTCAACCCATCTCACTTTGCACGTAACTCATCTTTTCCTCAACTTATTTCTGCCTACACATAAAATCCCAAATCACATATCAACTATGGTTTAATCCTTTTTTTTGTTATTCTTATAATCTATTTATGGAATCTTTATCAATTAAATCCACTATAATTTATTCTTATATACTTCCTATAATTCTTACAAAAATTCAGCGGCATCTCCCTAAAAATTAGATTAATCCCCCTGAAAGTCAACAAATATCTCAATTGAACAAGTATCACAATTCAATTGTCCAGCCCTAACCTCAAATATAACAAATAATCCCATATGCCATCTCATCTTAATATTTAAGTAAGATAATTTAAAAGTTCATATAAAAGAACAAATTCATTGTATATAAAGAAAATCATTAGTTATATAATTATTATCTCATATTATACTAAATTAATTTAACCATATAATCATATATATTGTAGTCATATATTAACTAATATATATATTTAAGAAAAATACATAAATAACTTACTTATTACTTAATCAAATCGGTAATAAAACTATATACAATTATTATTAATAAATTCATAAAATTCCTATAATATTGTTTCATTTGATTAATAAAATTATTTTAATATTATCTATGTAATAATTAACTATATATATTGTTGCGTGATTTCTGCAAGTGCACAGATCGTTTACAAGTAATAAAGTGATGAATGAGTATCGTTCCCACAAGGAAGGGTTTGTCAAGTACCAATTTTTAATATTACTCTATTATTTAGAAAATCAATTATGAGATTTATATTTTAAGCTAAAATAAAATTGAAGTAAATAAATAATGATAAATATGAAAATAAGATTAAAGGTCTAGGATTTAGAATTCATCAATTGATCACATATGATTTCTTTATGATTTTTAGATGGATTATTTTTGCTGGAATTAATGATTAGATTTCCCTAAATTATATGATGCTCTCTCTCAAGATACAACATATGTGTTCATATTAACCTTACGTCTACTCTCGTGATCATAAGCAATTAACACAAACCCATTAAGTTTTATGGAAATCCCTTTTAAAAAATCACAAAGGAGTGTTCTTATCTCTAAGCAACACATACCCTAGGTCTAATATCTTAATGAACTAATATTGTGTTTTCACTCTCGCTACTTCACACAATATCTTAAATCATGCAATTAATGGCCAGTTAATTACAAGCATTAAATTCTAAGATAAAAGATTAATTCCAACAATCAACCCAATCAATTAAATATAAATAATCATATTCAAATCAAAAGATTACATCCAAATCCTAAAAAATTAAATTTAGCTATTCATAATTAAAAGAGAAGAAACAATTAAATTAATAATAAAAATAATAAACATAATAATAACTTAAAATTAAATTCAAGAATAGAGTTTAGAGAGAACTTGTTTTGGGATACAATCTTTGATGAACTCAAGCTTCCAAAAACACCTCCTCTTGATCAAAATAAAAAATAAAACTAATCTACTCTAAGAAAACATATGAAAATCTCTCTACATATTTTTTTTGGATTTTCTTTGATGCCATTTCCCTTTGCGAAGCATGGTAATTATAGACATGTTTGGTGGAAGAATTCAAGTTCCATTAAAATTCTTACATCAAAAATTCAACATTGATGGTTAGGTTGGCCACCAACCATTGAATTCCTTCATCAATATTCAAAAATGGTTAGGTTGGCTACCAACCATTGAATTTTGGCCACCAACCATTGAATTTATTTCTCATGGATTGAAAACTTGAATCATTGCTTGCATCATTATTTTTATTGCATCATTTTGATATGCAAAAATAAAATAAAAATACTTAAAATATGTTATAATTTATTTATAAATTTTAGAACTATTTATTTCTAAAAATAAGTAATAATATTATTGCATTCTTGAGAATTGAGCTAAAATTTAAGTTTAAACAATTAAAATAACTCTAAAAATATAGAGTTATCACAATACTTCAAGCAAGCAAGAAAAAAAGGAAGAAGTTGAGATCAATTTGCCCAATAAATATTCTTTTCTTATGGATGATATCAGCGGAGTAGTTGAAATTACTGGGGAAATTAAAGAGGTATTTGAAAAAGAGAACTCAAAGAAAACTCTTTCAGTTTGTTTGGTGAAAACAACACCAAATATGCCAGACCATAAAAAATATCAATTTGATGACTTGAAAGAAAAGAAGAAACATTCACCACCATCAACTGAGCACTCACCAACTCTTGATTCAACACCACTACCTTCTTATCTCAATTTCTTGAGAAAATTCAAAGCAAGAAAAAGAGCTCGTTTGAAAGCTTTTGGAAATTATACACCTAATTATAAAATATTAAATAATTTCTGTCTTAACCTTTTTCCATGCAGGTTCAAATCAAGTTGGCTTGACTCATTAAAATTGGCAAAAGTCCATCTTTCCACAATTATCGAGATGATATACTTTGTGTATTATCCTCTTTGATGAAGATCTAGCTATAGTCAAGCTAAAGACTATAAATTAAGCGCTTTTGGGAGGCAACCCAAATTTCTAACTTTTTACTTCTTTTTAATTTCTTTTGTTCTTTTATTTGTTTCATTCTATTTTTGCTTTAGTGTTGTTTGTAAGTTATTAAAAAGATTATTAGGAGGAAACCTAAGTTTTCTCTTTACTAGGTTTCTTTTATTTCTGTTTAGTTGTTTCATTTTAAATTTTTTCTTTCATTTTCTTAGCTAAGTTAATCAGATATGGAAGCATCTCTTGCAGCACTAAAAAACAGATTTCCAACTCTTCCCCAAGATGTACTCAGGAAAATTGATAAACGCAGATTGGAAAGAATGAAGGCATTTAGGCGTCTGAATCTTTCTGAGGATATTCGTTGGATCATAGAAGCCAAAGTACGATTGGCAGGTGAGCTTGATGACTCATTTATTAAATGTTTGCCAGGTAAGGGGAGAAGTTCTTACTCAAAGAAGAGAAGAGCTAAGAGAATGGGAGTCTGCTACAAGTGTGCAAGATGGAATTGCAACACACGCTGTAGGAATATTGGATTTGCATCCATAAATCGAGAAGACAAAATTAAATTCATAAAGGATGGACTAAGTAAGGAGTCTATGGATAATATCCTACAGACTCTTGAGACGCATCCTTGTGGACAAGTTCAACGCACTCTTTTAGATTTATGGGAATTATTCAAAGAAGAGAAGCAGCATTACAGTCTAGGGAATCTGATGATAAAAGACCCTGTTTGCCAATTAATAAGAAAACTGGATGGGAAGCCTATCTTAGACTCATAGAAGGCGTGTAAGCCGTTACTGGACATAAAACCAGAGGAAGATGTGAGCCAAAATCATAACTACTGTTTATAATCAGGTGTATCACTAACTCTTTTATTTTTTTAATGCATTATTTTTTTTTACATCCTGCAGTACTTTTTGACTTTTTAGCATCTAGATTTTATTTTTCTGCAGATTTTTCTACTGTCGACAACTTTTTAGTCTTTCAATGTCTCCTTTTAGCTTTTCAATATTTTCTTTTTGACTTTTGTACTCACACTGCAGATTTTTCTACTTTCGTTAATTTTTTAGTCTTTTAATGTTTGCTTTTAGTTTTTCAATGTTTTCTTTTTGACATTTGTACACATAGTATTAATTATTTTTGTTTTTATTATCATTTTTGTTTTTTATACTTTTTCTATCAACAATTATTTTATCCCATTGAACTGTTCTTTTACTCTTCTAGTTTCTTTATATGCATATTCATTATTGTCAATATGCACACAACCCTTTCGAGAAATCTGTGAGAGAAAATGGCAGAATCCTCAACACGCAAATTCAAAACTATTTGTGTCTTTTGTAGTCCAAACTCTAGCAAGAAAAGAGAGTACTTGATAGCAGCTAATGAACTTGGTGGGATTTTAGCTGAACGAAAAATTAATTTGGTGTTTGAGGGAGGTAGTTTAGGGTTAAGGGGTTGTGTCGCAAGTTCTGCATATATTAGAGGTAGTAAAGTCTTAGGAGTAGTTCTAAAGGATTTGGCTTGAAATAAACAAATCATTGGTGGAACTATAGGTAATGAGTTACAGGTCAATAGCATATACGAACGAATGGCATACATGAATCTCAATGCTGATGCTTTTATCGCATTATCTGGTGGTTTAGAAACATTTGAAGATATTTTCACCATTGCATCTTGGACACAATTAACTGTTCTTCAAAAGCCATTGGGATTACTTAATATTGATGGTTTTTATAATAGTTTGTTATCTTTTCTTGATCACGCTGTGGAACAGGGTTTTATGACACCAACGAGTCGACGCATCTTAGTCTCTGCTTCAACTATTGATCAATTAATTGATCAACTGCAAAACTTTAAATCCGAACATGATCCATTGATGGCGCAGGTAGTTTGGCACCCTAGGGCCAGTAGCAGTAAAAAGCGAGGACTAGATCTGAATCTCCGGTTATAACTTCCCTAACTCTTATAGTTTTTTTTTATCACCTTTTTTTTTGTTTTGTGTGTGTGTTTTTTTTTGTTACACCTTATCAAGCGAAGTTTTAGGTTCGATTCACTAAATGTAAGATGGCTGAGTAAAGAGTTACTTTTGTACTCTTGATACGCATCTTAAATTTATGTGATTTTCCTTTTCAAAAAAAAAAAAAAAAACTAACTAACTAACTCAAGAGTTATTCATACAAGATGGCTGAGTAAAGAGTACTTTTTGTGCTCTTGATACGCATCAGTATTTTTTTTTCTTTTTTTTTTCTTTCTTTTTCTAGTTTCCAAAATAAAAAAAAAATAATAAATACAAAAAAAAAATTGATGTTTTCTTTTTTGTGTGATTAGTTTCTCATGCTTGCTTTTAGTGTTGTTTCATGATGTTTTATAGGAAACAAGGAAGTGGAATGCACATCCTACTTACAATTTGGAATCCACTTTTCTATAAGAGGGAGTATTTTCTTTCTTTTGGTTTATTTCTTTGACATTGAGGACAATGTCTATTGCAAGTTTGGGGGAGATTTAGCTTTTTTTTTGTTTTCAGTAATTTCTTTCATGTTTTGATGAATAAATTTAAAATTTTTTACTCTTTTATTAATAAAATATGCTTGTGTTAAATAAATTGATGAAAGGTCAATGATAGATTATAATTGATATTTATGGATTATTAAAGTATTTCAGGTTGAGCAACTATTTTGGGTAAGAAATTAACTTTTATTAAGATTATGTTTTGTTTTGCTTTGCATTATATTGATTGCATTGAATTTGTGTATGCTTACTTAGAGAGGGCTTCTACACATTTTTATCTTCATTTGCCTCACCTATCTTAGAACATGTTTTTGCAAACTTTTGAGGTGAAATTTTGAATTCATTTTGAAAGAGAGATATAATTTAGGCATTGTTTGTTTAGCCTGTTACTTGTATCTACCCTTATTTTAATTTTTTTCCCTAGTTTATCCCTTTGTGCCTTGATAATTTTAGCTTTCTTTTCTTTGTTAATTAACCTTAATTGTTATCCTTTACCCTATTTGTGAGATAATTTTGTCAAGTTTACATTCTAATAAAGAAAAGGGAATTATTGAAGTTTAAAAAAAAAAATTAAGGATCGCTAATAACTGAGAGTATTATTCATTAGATCACCTTTTGCTTAAAATAAGTTTGGGGGAAAGTAAGAAAATCGAATAAAATAAAAGTTAGTATTCTTGCTTATCTTTAGAATCATGTTGTTGGCAAAAAATAAAAATAAAAATAAAAAAAAAAAAAAAATGAAAAAAAATAGAAGAAGAAGAAGGGGGCTTAAAAGAAGAAAACATTGAAGAAGAATGATGCTTAAGATGGAAGGGATCCTTCATTAACATAATCCTTTTATTTGAGCTATTGATTTTCTTTTGTAAATTTGGTATAATTATCTTACATTTGTTCATTTAGCCTTTTCTTTGTTCAGCCAAAAGGCCTTGTGTTAGCCCCATTACAAGCCTAGTTAAGACCTATTGATCTCTCTTGATTTGTGAATTCCATTAGTGGAGATTGTTTGCATTAACATGCTTATGAGATTTGCACATCTATTTTATATCTTTTGATAGAGGCATTTAAAGATATCAGTGTGTATATGCCTATCTGAAGTGCAACAATTTCTTTGCAGTTGATTTAATGTATAGTTATTCAAGGCATAATTAAGATGAGGATTATTTTGAACCTGAGATAGAAGCTTGATTTGCAATACTATTGATATGTTGTTAGTAAATATTAATTTCTTGAGACCTTTTAAAAAAAAAAATTTCAACATAAGCACGTGAGGATTAAATTTCTTTTTTGTGATATTTTATTTATCTTTGAAATAAATAGTTGAAAAATTAGAGTTTTAAAGGTGTTTGTGGGTATCACCATTGGAAGCCCTCACGAGACTATAACTCGTCCTCTACGGGACACCTAGGGGTTTAAAGGCTTGTTGCATATGCTAAATGCAATCGTAATTTCCTAGGAAAGTGGACTAGTTTAGGTTTTGAATTTTCTTTAGCTTGAGGACAAGCAAAAACTTAAGTTTGGGGGTGTGATAACTCTATATTTTTAGAGTTATTTTAATTGTTTAAACTTAAATTTTAGCTCAATTCTCAAGAATGCAATAATATTATTACTTATTTTTTAGAAATAAATAGTTCTACAATTTATAAATAAATTATAACATATTTTAAGTATTTTTATTTTATTTTTGCAGATCAAAATGATGCAATAAAAATAATGATGCATGCAATGATTTAAGTTTTCAATCCATAAGAAATAAATTTAATGGTTGGTGGCCAAAATTCAATGGTTGGTAGCCAACCTAACCATTTTTGAATATTGATGAAGGAATTCAATGGTTGGTGGCCAAAATTCAATGGTTGGTAGCCAACCTAACCATTTTTGAATATTGATGAAGGAATTCAATGGTTGGTGGCCAACCTAACCATCAATGTTGAATTTTTGATGTAAGAATTTTAATGGAACTTGAATTCTTCCACCAAACATGTCTATAAATACCATGCTTGGCAAAGGGAAATAGCATCAAAGAAAATCCAAAAAAAATATGTAGAGAGATTTTCATATGTTTTCTTAGAGTAGATTAATTTTATTTTTTATTTTGATCAAGAGGAGGAGCTTTTGGAAGCTTGAGTTCATCAAAGATTGTATCCCAAAACAAGTTCTCTCTAAACTCTAGTCTTGAATTTAATTATAAGTTATTATTATGTTTATTATTTTTATTGTTAATTTAATTGTTTCTTCTCTTTTAATTATGAATAGCTAAATTTATTTTTCTAGGATTTAGATGTAATCTTTTGATTTGCATATGATTATCTATATTTAATTGATTGGGTTAATTGTTGGAATCAATCTTTTATCTTAGAATTTAATGCTTGTAATTAACTGGCCATTAATTGCATGATTTAAGATATTGTGTGAAGTAGCGAGAGTGGAAACACAATATTAGTTCATTAAGATATTAGACCTAGGGTATGTGTTGCTTAGAGATAAGAACACTCTTTTGTGATTTTTTAAAAGGGATTTCCATAAAACTTAATGAGTTTGTGTTAATTGCTTATGATCACGAGAGTAGACGTAAGGTTAATATGAACACACATATTGTATCTTGAGAGAGAACACCATATAATTTAGGGAAACCTAATCATTAATTCTAGCAAAAATAATCCATCAAAAAAAATTATAAAGAAATCATATGTAATCAATTGATGAATTCTAAATCCTAGACCTTTAATCTTATTTTCATATTTATCATTATTTATTTACTTTAGTTTTATTTTAGCTTAAAATATAAATCTCATAATTGATTTTCTAAATAATAGAGTAATATTAAAAATTGGTACTTGACAAACCCTTCCTCGTGGGAACGATACTCACTCATCATTTTATTACTTGTAAACGATCTGTGCACTTGCAGATCTCCCTAAAAATTAGATTAATCCCCCTGAAAGTCAACAAATATCTCAATTGAACAAGTATCACAATTCAATTGTCCAGCCCTAACCTCAAATATAACAAATAATCCCATCTGCCATCTCATCTTAATATTTAAGTAAGATAATTTAAAAGTTCATATAAAAGAACAAATTCATTGTATATAAAGAAAATCATTAGTTATATAATTATTATCTCATATTATACTAAATTAATTTAACCATATAATCATATATATTGTAGTCATATATTAACTAATATATATATTTAAGAAAAATACATAAATGACTTTCTTATTACTTAATCAAACCGGTAATAAAACTATATACAATTATTATTAATAAATTCATAAAATTCCTATAATATTGTTTCATTTGATTAATAAAATTATTTTAATATTATCTATGTAATAATTAACTATATATATGTTTAATAATAATTTAAAAGAAAATTCATATAATTTAATAATATTCAACTATATAATTAAAAGAAAATGATCAATGATAATTTCATTTTAAACAATTTTATACAATTTTGTAATGATTTTTATATATCGAATTAACACTAAAAACAACTAAATATAAACAAATTAATAATTTTTCAAGCATTTAAACACTAGGATTAACTTAATAGAAATGTGTTCTAGGCTCATCAGAATCAAATCGGGCTTCAGAATCAGATTGTACTCTTGAAGAACGACTCGCTAGAGCGTCTTTGTCATCAGCGGTGCGTGGACCTATGTGCCGATGACTTTCCAATGATGTGCCACCTTTGAAGGTGGTGGAAAGAGGTGGGGTTGATGCCATTTTGTTTATCTCAATGTTAAGAACTTAGATATGCCCACCACTCGTTGCCACGCTCCTCCATTCTACCGGAAAATGCCTCGAAAGATCTAGTGGCTCAACTTTTGATCTCCTTGTCCTATCATCTTTAGCCAATGAGCCAGATATTAAATTGAAGCCCATGCTGAGAGCATTCTACAGGCACCAAAATTGCCTTCATTCGCCATTGAAATTGTCAGAAATCACAGTTCAAACCCTCAGTGCTGGTGAAGCTTTGCCTTGTGCGTTTGCTGTCGTTTGTTGTTCTTTCTCACTGCTGTTGGTTCCCTCATAGTCACTGGACCCTAGGTTCCCTTTGATGTAGGTGGTGCAGTCCACCACCTATCCAAGCTTGTCAAAAATGGCTCTCTCTCTCTCTCTCTCTCTCTCTCTCTCAGCTCTGTCTCTCCTCCCTCTGCTCTCTCTTGCCTGATTTTGTCTATTGCTTCCTCTTCTTTTTTTTTTCTTTTTTCCTTTTTCTGTTTATATACATATATAATTTTCCTTTCATCTTATATATATAAACTCTTAACAAGTTGCATAAATATTATTGTTATTATTATTATTATTATTATTATTATTATTATTAACAAAACTAATTTCTAGATTAAAATAACATCAAATTTATACAAAATATTTTCTTGAATTATATTTTATTGTATTATCATTTTTTATCACAAATATCTTTATTAATAATATATTCATCATTTTTATACTCATTTTTAATAAAATTTATCATATTAAACCAAAATTTTCTTAGTACTTAATTTCTTAAAATATTCTTATTCCCTAAATTTATAAAAAATAATCATATTTCTTATTAAAATGGAAATCCAAAAATTACAAAAAATTGGGTTGTTATAATTGTCCCTATGCTTCATTGGACCTTTTGAGATTCTTGATAAGGTTAGAGCAGTTTCGTACCGATTAGCATTGCCTCCGGCATTAGAACATGTGTATCCAGTTTTCCATGTGTCAATGTTAAGGAAGTACATTCCTGACTCTTTGCATGTATTGCAACCATAATTGATCGAGATCAACCAAAACCTTACTTATAAAGAGGTTTCGATCACAATACTAGATTGACAAGTGAAAAAGCTTTGAAATAAGCAGATACCAATGGTCAAAGTACAATGGCGTAACCATAATATGGAAGAATGTATGCAGAAAATGAAGATGACATGTTTCGAAAGTACCCACAATTGTTTAATTGGTAACATGTAAGCATTTTTAAAAAATTTGAGGACGAATTTTTTTTTAAGAGGGGTATAATGTGATGCCCAAAGATTGCATAGCTCATTCTAGTTACTAACAATTCTAAAGGATTAGATTTTTGAATGTTAGTATCATATAAAAATGACAAGGAATCAAGTAGGAATCTTAAGACTTAATATTGAATGTTCGCCTAGTTTATGATTTTGTTATGATTAATTGTACTCTAATGAATTAAATATAATTTATATGATAACTAATGATGTATATAAAAAATTTAGATAGCACAAATTTGAAGGTTAAAGTGAAGGAAAGAAAGAAAATTAAAAGGAAAATTTCTAAGTATGATAATGGGCTTATTAATGAGCCTTGAAACATCAAAGGCCTAAGCCCAATAAAGAAGTGGCCAGCCCATGGGCCCAAGAATGAGTGAACATCAAAATGATGAGCTAGAATAATTAGTCCAAGACAAATTGAAATTGATGTTGTAGAGATAGCCACAAACATTGACCTAAGTCAAAATCCTAAAGCAAATTGAATTCCTATCCTTCCTACATACAAGTCTATGTTCATTTTTAGTATTCCAACACCATATGATGAACATCACAAATTTAGATGAAATCATGACCATCCAAATGAAGTAGATCATAGCCATTCATTAAGATCACATCTTAGCTATTGGATTAAGCTCAATCAAATCCTCACCATCCAACCCTTCATATATATATATATATATATATATATATATATATATGTGTACCATTTATAATTCTCTACACCAAAAAAAGCTCCACGCCAACTAAAAGAAATTCTCTCTACACCAATAGCAATAAGAACTTACCAAAGCAAAATCTCCCAAGGTAAGAAATTATGTTCTTCTTTTCTTTTATATGTTTTAAGTATAATTTTAGTATTTAGGTTGCATAATTTTCTCTTACTACATATATAAAATTCAGCCAAGATAGGAAGTGAGCAAGGAAGTGTTCTAAATTCTAATTGAAGAAATCTAACGTTATTTTAGATGGAGAAAAATGATTTAAAGGTGTTAAAATGAATTTTAGAAATTTGGTTCAAGACTTGGGAGTCTTAGTGACATGAACTCAGTCAAAGGGGAACTTGTAGTTCTAGCAGTAGATTTTGATAATTGAATAATCATGTATATTGTTTTGTTATGTTAATTTCACATTTCTACAACTAATTTGATGATTTGATGAGAAATTTTAAGTTTTCCTCAAATTTGACCTATGAGGGATAAGTTAGGCTTCTTATGAATAAGAGTGAATTAATTCAAAATAATTGATGGGAATTGATTGCCTAGGTGTTAATTTGATGAATCTATAGTTAATTTGAGGTTTGAAAGGGAAATCGATAGTTTTCCCTAAATTCTAGGGATTATGGATCAATTTGGGAATTTCGACATTTAAACTTGAATTCATGAAATTGAATAGGGAATTTAGCTTGGAAATGATTATAAATAAGAATAAGTATGAATATAACACTATTGATACACCTCTATTGTAAGTTGAAATAATAAGATAATTATAAGATAGATAAGTTATAATTAGTAACATCATGAATTACTAATTAATATGTAATTAAAATGATATGGGAATAGAACATCAAGGCAAGGGCAAGGAAATTGTTCAAGATCATGAAGGACACTAAATTAATTAAGAGTGAACACTAATAAAAGCAAAGCAATTCAAGGTGAGTACTTAATAATATGATATAATTATGCTTCATTACTTGTAATCATTGCTTAAATTACCACCCTTTGACATATACCTTCAAATGACATTGAATATATGGTTGCCCATTGATTATTAGGCCTTTGGAAATCCATATCTTTCTTATATCATATTTGACCATGATGAGCCACCTATATTGATTCTAAGTTGTGCTCCATGATGAGAATGATTGATATGCCAAACTATTTTCCATTAAATTCCTTTTCTAGATCTTAGATGTGTCTTTCATTGATACCTATGATTAAGCAGAAATCCTCTCTGATGTGAGAAAATACATCAGATCTTGTGCACTTGGTATAAGTCATTGCATAGGGTGAGAGTACCCAACCTCTATTAGGGGAGAATGCCTAATCACAAGGCCTGATCAGTCTTGTGTAGTGTGATACATGTGAGTGAGCAAGGCTTAGGCTTCCACTCTTTAATATTCATGTGTGGGAAGCTTTTCACTTCCAAGACATTATGTCACATCCTAACTTCTAAGATATGATGGTCCTAGAACATGGGAGACATAAGGTCACCCACGTCTGTAGAACCCTCTCATGCATGGTTAAACACTGCTTATGATCGTACCAAAATTGCATACATTAACTTGATTAACTAATAATTAAGGTAATCTTTAAGAATAAGAACAATTAAGACTTTAATTTAATCATCAATTGAATAATGTTCCAAAAACACCCAGAGCATATAAGAGTGACTCTACATATCATAATATATATATAGACTAGGACAAGGGAATCTCCGTAAGCGGAGTAGATTACTTGAGCTATCATCTTACCTCCTCATAAATCTCACCTAAAACCACACAAGTAAAATGGGTGAGATAGATGATCTCAATGAGTAAACAATATAACTTGTATAATAACACATATCCCTCTAGAAGGGTTCATAGTTTATAGTTTGCGATTTAGCAAGTTTCGCAGAAATTAAACTCGTAAATTGTAGATTGATGGCTTTTGCCTTATTCACTCCCATCACATAGGGAACAGGTGGCATCATACTAAATTCCAACTCTTAACTTGTAAAGGAGCATAAAGCTGATTAGGCTCTATGGCTAGAACTGCCCCTTCTGACTGAGCTAGATACACTATCCCTATCCATCAGGTTAAGACTATGTGCACAAGTTCTGATGATTTCCTACATCAGCACAAGGATTTCTGCATATAAGGGTTCACAGGTACCATAGCACAAACTAATGGCAACCACTTGTAACAATTGCATTGAAGAATGTAATCACATATATAATAGTAGCAATAGAAGTTTAGCTCATTGAACAAAGAATAAACAATAGTGTGGTTCTAGAAGGAATGTAAGGTAAATTAATAATTACAAAGGCTCTTTTCTATTCATTGAATGGTCAATAATAGTTTTGGACTAAATTGTCTTTGGTAACCCAAACTTAACAAAGAAATCATATAATTGTAACTTATTATAGAAAAGAACTAGGGTTTCAAGAATCTCAAAGGTTTACATATCATGATAACTTGTACTTGTAACATGAACATAATATTTACTCACATTGTAATTCCTTAGCTCCTAATGCTCGTAGCCCTTGCACTTCTAACAATTCCCAAGCTCTAACATAACATTACAATTCAATACTTGGTACTGGCTTAACATCACACTATGCTATCCTATAACTACCCCATGCACATATATCATTCACATATACTTGGAGTTATACTTAGAAGTGTACTCATCACTCATACATAACATATTGACTTCTAAGTCCTGTATACTTTGTCTTTTTAGGCTTACATGAATTCATATAATAATTCATATCAAGACTTTTCCAAAGCCAAACACAATGAATCATAATCTTAATATCAATTTAATTTAACTTCTAACTTGGTACACTTAATACTTTCCATATATATCAACTTTAACAAGTAAACCCTAAAAGAGTCATGCATGTCTCCTTTGGGCCAAAATTTATAATCAATCCCACAAGTAAATTAAGATCATTAATTCACAATTAACACATCACACACATGCCACTTCATCATGCACACATATTAGCCAAAATGTCAACTAGGATTTTGGAAACCCTAGGTATAGGCCGAACCACTCTAGGAATTTTCTAGAGTTACTCATTCATGTACTATTAATATACACATATTAATCACTAAAATGAATTTTACAAAAATTATAGGCCTTGGGATCAAAATCCCAACCTTGGTCGAATCACTATAACCATAGGAAACCATGGATTTTCTTGCTTTTCATACTTTTTAATCATTATAGTAATATGTAAATGTATGATTTAGACCAATATTTTCTATGTAAACATGACTAAAATTAGTTTATAATGGGAAACAAACAAATCACACACCCTCAGTGCATATATACATGAAAATTCTAACTTTTAGGTTTTAGGGTTCATTTTTGATGGATTTGTGAGAAAATAGATATATTTACAGTTGGAAATCAGTTTCTTCCTCCAAGAACAAGCCTAGGCCAAATATAATAAAGAGAAAATTAGAAATTATAGCACCTTATATAGATTACTTTTGATTAGTTTCATAAAACTTGAAAATTAACTTAAAAGATAAGAGAAACTTACAAAGAAGATCACAAAATCACAAAGTTTGGAGGCACCTTGTGATTTTCATCCAAGAGAGAAATTTTGAGAGAAGAATTCTATAAAATCTAATAAGAAACATAATGGGGGCTACCAAATACAAGGGGAGGCTAAATATAGCTTAGGTTTTAGAGTTTTGGTACAAAATTACAAGATTGCAATTAATAAGCTAGGTTAGGAGTGTTTAGGTGTCTTGGGCTTTTGGTAAATTGGATTTTTAATCCAATTTATGGGTTTATTAACATGTATTAAAAGTAAAGTAATTTGTGTCTTATTTTCATTAAAATTTCCCTAAAAATATTTAATTTAAAATATTTTAAAAATACTCATAAAAATTATTTTATACTTAAAAATTACTTTGTATATGAAAATTCACTTTATATGCATTAAATTAATTAATGCATATGCACTTCACATAAAGCACCTATTTCATGTTCATAATTCATATTATGCATATTAGAACTAGTCTAACATGCTATTTGCTCATAAATCACATAGCATATGAAATTTTTTGAAAGCACACACTTTGTCACAATAGTTCTAAAATTAACCAAATTTTCATGAAACTCCTTGCAAGAGTATGGGTTGTTACACATTGCTATTTTTGCTAAAACATATTCTAAAGTTCTAAATGATCAATTTTGACTAACATTACCCCATTGTTATCTTGAACCTATCCAAGTGATAACATCTTATATTGCCTTCATATTATGTTATATTATTATGTCAGCATTGAGCTTGTCTCATTCCATAATTGTTTAAAATTTCTCAGGTCAGGTTGACTTATTAGTAAGATAATTTCTGAGTTATACTTCTCCACTTAGGAATTGCTTTGCTAAGTTGTTACATTTTGAGCTTTGCTTATGTTACTCTGAAGATAATCGATCTAGAGCTCCATAGTACTTGAAGGCTTTGTACTAAAATTTATTGTGTTAGAGAGTATTGTAAACAAATGATAGTAATTGTTATACATATATAATTATAATAGTAAGTAAGAATGTGCGAGTAGTATTTATTAATACTTAAGAATGATATTCCAATCAATGGTTATGAAATGCCATTAAAGTGTGATGGTTATAAATGAATGGATAAAGTAAAAATGGAAATAGTAAAAAGAGAATGGGGTTTCGATCTTGGGATAGGTTATAAAATGGAATATGCTAAATGATTATCATGACCCAATTTCTAGGATGTGACAGTCCTAGAGCTTAGGGAGACATAAAGTCACCTAAATCCACAGAACCCCATTAAACTTGTTATCATTTAGTATATTCCATTTTATAATTTATCCCAAGATCAAAATGTCTTTTACTCTTTATCATTTCCATTATTACTTTAACCATTCATTTATAGTCATGCACTTTAATACCATTTCATAACCGTTGATTAGCATACCATTGTTAAGTATTAATAAATACTATCCATACATTCTTATTATAAATATGTATATATAAAAACTATTATCATTTGTTTACAATACTTCCAAACACAATACATTTTAATTCTAAGCCTTCAGATACTATAGAGCTCGAGATAGATTATCATTACAATGACATAAGCAAAACGCAAAACATAGCATTTTAGTAGAGCAAGTCCCAAATGGAGATGCATAGCTTGAAATTTACCTTACTAACTAATCACCCTGACCTAAAAATTTTGAACAACAATGGAATGAGACAAGTTCAATGAGTACATAATAATATAACATAACATTAAGGTAATATAAGAGGTTATCACTTAGGTTGATTCAAGTTAGCAATGGAATGATGTTAATCAAAATTGGTCATGTTGAACTTTAGAATGTGTTTTAGCAAAAATAATAATGTCTTAGAAATGAAAAGCTTCCCATACACAAATATTAAAGAGTGGTAGTCTAAGCCTTGCTCACTCATATGCATCACACTATGAAAAACTTATTAGGTCTTGCAGTTAGGCGTTCCCCTCTAATAGAGGTTGAGTACTCTCGCCCTACCCAAAGGCTTATACCAAGTGCATAAGGTTTGATGTCCTTCCTCACATCATATAGGATTTTGCTTAATCATAGATATTAATGAAAGACACATACAAGGTCTATATTAGGAATTCAATGGAAAATAGTTGACATATCAATCATTCTCATCATTGGGCACCATATAGCACTAATGTAAGAGGCTCTCAAATTATCATATAAGAAAGATCTTCATATCAAAGGCCCAACAATCCATAGGCACCACATATTCAATGTCTTTTTGGGTTATGTATCAAAGTATGGTATGTCAAATAATGGTTTGTAAACAAAATGGCACAATTACATCATATTATTAAGTACTCACCTCAAGCTCCTTTGCTCCTATTAATTGTTCATTCTTGATTAATTCAAAGTCCTTTATGGTTTTGAGCAATTTTCTTGCCCTTGCTTTAAAGTTCTACACCCATAATATTTCAATTATATATTAATTAGTAACTAATGATGTTACCAATTATATCTTATACTTGTTTTATTGCTTCAACTTACAATAGAGATGTATCAATAATGTCATATACATACTTATTCTTATTTCTAATCATTTCTAGGCTAAATTCCTCATTCAATTTCATGATTTCAAGTTAAATCTCAAAATTCCCAAATTGTTTCATAAACCCTAGAATTTGGGGAAAACTATCAATTTCCCTTTCAAACCTCCAATTAGCCATAGATTCATCAAATTAATACCTAGGCAATCAATTCCCACTAATTATTTTGAGTTAATTCACTCTTATTCATATGAACCCCAACTTGTACCACTTTGGTCAAATTTGGGAAAAACTTATAATTCCTCATTAAATATTCAAATTAGTTATAGAAATGTGAAATCAACATGACATAAAACATATATGATCATTCAATTATCAAAATCTAGTATTAGAACACCAAGTTCCTCTTTTAACTAAGTTTATGCCAATAAGATTTCCAAATCTTGAATCAAGTTTGCAAAATTCATTTTAATACATCTAAATCCTTTTTCTTCATCTAAAATAACCATAGATGTATTCAATTAGAATTTAGAATTCTTTTTTGATTATTTCCTAATGTTGGCCGAATTCCCCTTTAGAGATACTTTAGCATTTTTCATGCTTTCTTTTTTTAATCTATCCTCACATAAATTCTTTAATTTTCTAATAAAATCTCCTTATTTCAACTGCAAACATCAAAACTACATCTTATATAAATACTCCTAGATGAATGAATTTCATATATATGGTGTAGGAGAAATCTATGCAACTTATATACTAAAATTATACTTGGAACATATGAAAGAAAAGATGAACATAATTTCTCACCTTGGTAGATTTTACTTTGGGAAGTTCTTATTGCAATTGGTGCAGAGAGAATTTCTTTTCTTATTATGAGACTTTGGTGTAGAGATAGGCAAAATGATGTTCATAACATAAATTTACTTATATATATATATATATATATATATATAATGGGTTGGATGGTGAGGATTTGATTAAGCTCAATTCAATGATCAAGATTTAATCACAATGGATGGCTAGGATTTTCTCTACAATTTTGATATTCATCATGATGGTATGGTGTAATATTCAAGTCTTTTATAACTCATTCTAGTTGCCAATGATGCTAGAAGACTAGATTTTTTAACGTTGGCATGGTATAGAAATGAAAAGGAATAAGGTAGTAACCTTGTGATATTAATTGAATTGTTTGCCAAGCACATGATCTTATTATGCTTAATTATGCTTTAATGAATTAAATGAAGTTCATATGGTAGCTAATAAAGGGTGTAAAGAAGTTAGAGGGCATAATTTGAAAGAAAGATAAAAAGGAAAGTTTCTAAGTTTAACATGGGGTTTGTGATGGACCATAGGCTTGTTATTTGGCCTTGGGTCATCAAAGACCCAAACCCAACAATAGTGGGCTGGCCCATAGGCCTATAATTGGTTTAACTTCAAGTCCACATGTTAGAAAAGTTAGCCAAATTAGAGTAACTAGCCAATATCAAATGGAACATGTTGTAGAGAAAAAGTTAAAAATTTGTATAGTTAGCCACAAAGATTGACCAAAGTCAAAGTCCTAAACCAAGTTAAACTCTCACATTCTCTACACATAAGTCTAGATACACTTTGAGCACTCCAACACTTTATGATGATCATCACCATTGTAGAGAGAATCCTAGCCATCCAATTAGATCCAATCCTAGCCATTCATTAAGATTAAACTACAACCATTGGATCTAGCTTGATTAAATCCTCATCATTTAAGTCATCATATATATTTGTAAATTTATATTACGAACTAGTGTTTAGCCTATCTTTACACCAAATTTTCACTCTAAGAAAGGAGATTTTCTCTACATCACTTGTAACAAGAGTATTAGCAAATCAAAGCCAAGTAAGGTGAGAAACTATGTTCACTTTCTGCTTTCTATGATCTAAGGTTAAATTTTAGTATTTTAGTTGTATAAAAACCTTTATTACATCATAAGAATTTTGGCCAATCTAGAGTTAATATGTATAAGATGTAATTTTGAATGATCCTAGATAAGGAAGAATGATTTAAAAGTGTTAAATGGAATTTTGAGAACTTGATGCAAGACTTGGAGACCCTAGAGACAAGGATATGATTTAAAGAGAGACTTGGTGCTCTCACACTAGATTGAACCATTTAAGTGATTATATATATTATATATTGTGTTGATTTCATACTTCTACAACTAATTTAAAGATTAGATGTGGAAATACAATTTTTCCCTAAATTTGACTTGAGTGGGATAAACGTGGGTTCATATGAACAAAAGTAGATAAATTCAAATTAATTGATAGGGATTGATTGCTTAAGTGTTAATTTGGTAAATCTATAGTTGAATTAAGGTTTGAAAGTGAAATTAAAGGTTTTCCCCAAATTCTAAGGTTTATGGCACAATTTAGGCATCTTATGATCTAAACTTGAAATCATGGAATTGAATGAGTAATTTAGTTTGGAAATAATTAGAAGTAAGAATAAGTATGTGTATAGCATAATTGATACATCTCTATTATAAGTTGTAGAAAGAAAGTAAGTAAAGGATATAATTAGTAACACTATTAGTTACTAATTGAAGTAATTGGAATGTGATGAATGTAGAACTTCAAGGCAAAGGCAAAGAAATTGCTCAAGACAGAGAGGGACATTAAACTAATGGAGAATGAACAATCATTAGGAGCAAAGGAGATAAGGTGAGTACTAAATAATATGATGTAACTATGCTATTGTTTGTAACCATTGTTGAATAATCAATCTTTGTTGTGAACTTGAAATGACATTTAAAATGTGGTTGCTCATTGATTAATGAAACCTTAGAAATTCACATCCTCTTTATATGATAATCAATCATGATGAACCTTGTGCATTGGCCCTAAGTGATGCTCAATGATGTGAATGACTATTATGCTAAACTAACTCTCATTAGATCCTTATTATAGACCTTTGATTTGTCTTTCATTGAACACCCATAACTAAGTAGAAATCCTCTCTAATGTTAGGAAAATACATCAGACCTTATGCACTTGGTATAAGCCCTTGGGTAGGGCGACAGTGTCACATCCCAATTTTAGAGATATGACAATCCTAGAACATACGGAGACATAAGGTCACCCATGCCCATAGAACCCACTTATACATATACAATTCATGCCTAGGATCATACCAAACGCCATGCACTAACTTAATTTCCAATAATATAGGAAACATCAATATGCAGAAGAATAGTTTAACAAAATATTTTGAAACATCTTATGAAGAAAATAACATTTAAGTCTAAATAAAATAGATCATCAATGGTGAATATCACAAAATAAACTCTTAACGCATCTGTGAACATCTCTTCATAACATAGTATTATTAAAGATTTTGATAAGGAATTTCCAAGAAAAGTAGAATGCTTGAGCCATCACCTTGCCTTCTCACATTTGCTCACCTAGAACCACATAAAGAAAAAGGGGTGAGATAGATGATCTCAATGAGTAAATAATATAGCACATACATTAACATATATTCCTTTAAAAAGGAAACTCATAGCTTATACACATAGTTCATGATTTACAATTCATAAATCAAGTTGCAATTTAGCAAGGTTTTAATTTAGCAAGTTTGCAAAAATCACATTTATAACACATAGAGAGTGAAGACTGTTGCTCTATCAATTGAACATATAGAGGAGAGGTGGCATTAAACCAAATTCCAACTCTTATCACATAGAAGGCATGAAGCTAATCAAGCCCCGTGGCTAGAACTGTCCCTTTTAGCTGAGGTGGATATACAACCCCTATCCATTAGGTTGAGACTATGTAAACAGGTTTCGATGATTACCCGCATCGGCACGAGGACTTCTACATAAAAGGTTAAAGGCACCATAGCTAGAGCTAATGGTAATCACATATAGTAATAACATTTAAGACAATAATAATATGTATCACAATAGCAATAGTAGTTTAACATTTTGAGCAAAAGATATAAGAATAGTGTAGTTCCAGAAAGAATATAAGTAGGGCAATAATCACAAAGGAATTATCATTGGATAAACAAAAATTATTTTGGGACCAATTGTCCTTTGGCAACCTAAGCTTAACAAGGAAATCATAGAGTTTCATTCTAAAATAGAAAGAACTTGGGTTTCAAGAATATCGAAGGTACACATATCATGATAGCTTGTACTTGTAATAATTATATAATCTTTACTCACTTGGTGGTTCCTTTGCTCTTAGTACACGTAGCCCTTTTGAACCTCTAAAACTCCTCAAGCTCTAACATAATATTTAATTTAATACTTAGTATTTATTTAATCATGATGCTATCTTATCCCATAACTACCCCATGCACATATACCATTCATATACACTTAGAGTTGCACATATAATTGCACTTCATCACTTGCACATAACATGTTGACTTAAAAGTCTTGTACAATTAGCCTTTATAGGCCCATATGAAAACATATTACAATCATGTCAATACCTTTCTAAGGTTAGCACAATATCATTATCTTAATATTAATTCAGTTTAACAATCATCTTAGTATACTTAACACTTCCATATATGTCAACTTAACAAATAACCTTTCAAGTATCATGCTAAACTCTTATGACCAATTCATTTAATCAATCTCTTCATAAATTCAAGATCATTAATTCATTATCATGTCATCATACCACCTACTTCCATATTATCCAATCACATTCACATATTAATCACAATATAAAGTTAAGATACCTTAAGTATACCAAATCGCCTCTAACCTTGTCTAGAGTCATTCCTTCAACTAATATGCAATTTAACCATTTATCATTCATAAATACATGTCAATAATAAAAAAACTACATCACATACAAATTATAAACATTGGGATAAAAATTTCCACAATGGTTGAATGCTCTATTCAGTGGAAAACATGCATTTTTCTTACTTTCTGCACTTTCCATTTATTACAGTAATATGTAAAAACATGGTTTAAACCAAGATTTTTCATGTAAACATAACAAAAATCATTTTAGAACATTAATCCACACCATTTGATCATCAATGGGCAATTCTCATGCATGAAAATTCCAAGTTTAGGATTTAGAGCGAAAATCATGAGTTTTCTAGCTTTCTAGTGTTTTTTGATCATTACAATAATATGTAAACACATGATTTAAATAATTATTTTCCATCTCAACATAACAAATATCAATTTAGAATATAAATCCATACAATTCGGTAGCCCTTAGGGTTCATACACATGAGAATTTCTAACTTTTAAGTTCTAGGACGAAAAGCATAAATTTTCTTATTTTTTGAAACATTTTGGTCATTACAATAATATGCAGAAATATGATTTAATTCAATATTTTTTATCTGAACACATCAAAAATCCATTTAGAACATAATCATATAGAAATCACCACCGCCTGTAATGTTTATGCATGAAAATTTTAAATTTTGAGTTGTAGGATTCACCTTTAGAGAAATCGCATAAAGAGGTTGGTGTTTTTGATAGAAAAATCAATTTCTCTCTCAAGAAATCACCTAGGCCAAATTTAATAAATAAAAATTAGTGAATACATAGTTTCAAATAATTTTTCCATGGTTAGTTTCATAGAAATCAAATAACAAATTGAAAAGAGAAAAAACTTATGAAACAATCACAAAATCGCAAAGTTTAAAGGTATTTTGTGAATTTCGGTAGAGAGAATAATCTTGAGAGAATTTTTCTACCAAAATAATGAAATAATAAAATGGTGGCTACTGGAATAAAGGGCCGGCTAAAATTCCCTTTAAACATTTAGGGTTTTGGACAATTTCCAATTTTTTCCTTAATGAGCTAGATTTGGAGTGTTTTGATATAGTGGG
>CANTUT010001508.1:127500-257774 GCA_947687605.1 Reutealis trisperma
ATTTTGGTTTTTCCTTTAAAATTTTTGGCTGAATGGATTTAAAATAAAAATAATATTTTTCTTATTAATTCTGAAATATTTCCCTCAAAAATATTTATTTAAAAATATTTTAAAAATATCCATAAAATTATTTTATGCTTAAAAATTGTCTTATGCATGAAAATTTATTTTATTTAAAATAAATTCTTTTATGCAAATGAACTTCATGTAAATCATTTATTTCACAATAGCAACATATATTATGCATATTAAAATTATTTTAATATACCACATACTCATCAATCACTTAGATCACAAATTTTTCACACAAGCACACACTTAACCTTATTAGTTCTAAATTAAACAATTTATCACGAAAATTCCTAGGGTGGGTGTGGGTTGTTACAATATATATATATATATATATATATATATATATATATATATATATATATATATATATATACACTGACATACATACATACATATATATGATCTATGGTTGTCGATTAATATATGTGGATGTTCTAAACTAATATTTTCTATAATTGAATGAAAAATAATGGTTTAAAACACCAGTTTATATATTATTGTAATGACCGAAAAATACCAGAAACAATAAAGGTTCATGGTTTTGCATCCTAAAACCTAAAATTGGAATTTTCATGTATATGTCACACCTATTGTTGCTGATTCATATAGATTTATGTTCTAAAATGATTTGTGTTGTATTTACATGAAAAATCTTGGTTTAAACCATATTTCTACATATTACTGCAATAGATGAAAAGTGTCAAAAGTAAGAAAAATTTAGTCTTTCTCTTAATAGGGTATTCGGCCTGCCATAGGATTTTTATCCCAATGTCTATAATTTTTATGTGATATATTTTAATAATTATTGACATGTATATATGTATGATAAATGGTTAAATTGCATGTTGGTTGAAGGAATGACTCTAGACAAGCCTAAAGGCACTTTGGTATACTTAAGGTATACTGAAGGTATCTTAACCTTATATTGTGATTAGAATGTAAATGTGATTGCAAAATATGGAAATAGATTTTATGATGACTAGATAATGAATTGATGATCTTGAATTGATGAAGAGATTTATTGAATGAATGGGTCATAAGAGTTAAGCATGACATTTGACAGGTCATTTGTTAAGTTGACATGCATGGAAGTGTTAAGTGTACTAAGATGATTGTTAAAGTGAATTGATATTAAGATAATGATATTGTGTTGACCTTAGAAAGGTATGGACATGAATTATGATGTGTTTTCATATGGGCCTATAAAGGCTAAGTGTGCAAGAATTTTAAGTCAACATGTTATGTGCAAATGATGAGTGCACTTATATGTGTAACTCTAAGTGTATGTGAATGTTATATATGGATGAAGTAGTTATGAGATAGGATAGCATCATGATTAAATAAATACTAAGTATTGAATTAAATATTATGATAGAGCTTGAGGAGTCTTAGAAGTCTAAGAGCTACGTGAATTAGGAGCGAAGAAACCACAAGGTGAGTAAACACTGTATTCATAGTACTAGTGTGAGTAAACATTATATTCATGTTATAAGTATAGTGATTTTGTTATGGGAATCTTTGAGACTCTTGAAACCCAAGTCTTTTTCTACTTTCAATTATAATTATGTGATTTCTTTGTTAAGCTTGGGTTACTAACAGACAATTAGACCAAAGCCATTATTATTTGTTCAATGATATGAAAGATCCTTTGTAATTGCTGCCTTACCTTATTTTCTTTTTGGAACCACATATTATTTTATCCTCTGATCAATAAGTATAATTGCTATTGCTATCATGCTACATGTTATTATTTCTTAAATGCTCTTATTATAAGTGATTACCATTAGCTCTAACTATGGTACCTTTAACCCTTTATGTAGAAATCCTCGTGCCGATGATAATCATCGGAACCTATGCACATGGTCTTAGCCTGATGGATAGGAGTTGTGTATCTATCTTAGCTAGAAGGGGTGGTTCTAGTTGTGGAGCCTAATCAGTTTCACGACTTCATAAGTATTGGGTTGGGAGTTGGAATTTAGTATGAGGCCACCTCTCCCTCGAATGAATGAGCTAGCATAGTCATTTACTCTTATTGGGGATTAAATGTTATAAGTGTGATTTATGCAAACTGTTAAATTGGGAAATTTGCTCAATTAAAAAACTTGCTAAATGGCATCATTGATTCATGAATTGTAAATCATGAACCATATGATATAAGCTATGGGTTTCCTTTTTAAAGAGATATATGTTATTATATGTGCTATATTGTTTACTCATTGATATCATTTATCTCACCCCATTCTCCTTATGTGGTTCTAGGTGAGCAATATGAGGAGGCAAGGTAATGGCTCAAGCATCCTACTTTGCTTGGGGGATTCCTTGTCCAAGTCTTTAATAATACTATGATATGAAGAGTTATCTTTAGACACTCCGTGAATAATTATTTTAAATGTTTATCTTGACATGTTATTCAATAAGGTTTAAACTAGAATTGAATATTATTATTTCTTTATTTGTCTTCCACAACTAAAGGTTTTCATACAAATGTCTTAAATGAGTTATTGCATAAGGTTTGGTACGATCTTAGGCATGATTTGTTTTTGTGTAAGTGGGTTCTATGGGCATGGGTGACCTTATGTCTCCCTATGTTCTAGGATTGTCATGTCTCTAAAAATGGAATGTGACAATTTGAGACTAGTGATTTTATTCATAGGTAAATTAATTGAAAATTAATGAATTGGAGCCAAATTGGGTTTTTTCCTTAATATTTTCCTAACTAAATAAAATTAAGGTGGCGACTCCCACAATCATTTTCAAAAATTAACAAATCTAAACCTGAGGGTTCCATCATGAGTCTAAACTCGAATGAGTATCCTGATTCCTTCTAGCGGATTAGGCTAGTACTCGAGCAAGGCCTTGCAACTAGTGACTCCACTGGGGACTGTTGCCACCTTTTTAATAAAAGGAAAATAAGAGGATTCCTATTTGGTTAAGGAAATATTTTTCAAAAAGAATCTCTATTTGGCTCATTAAGTGTAATTTGACTTTCATGCATCACTTTGCGTAATAAAGGCTCCTTGCCTAACCTTAGCTTTAGGAAAACTTTTAGATGGTGAGTAGCATTGGCTCAACAACTCTCTTTGATTATGTTGAGAGATAACAAAAGCATTCCACCCCGCGATGAATCCTCGATCATTTTGATGGTGTAATGAGCAATCAGTACTGTTGAACCCACGTGAGGCTCCTTGCCTCACATTTGGTTAAGTATATCGATGCTCTAGTAGGACAGAGATGCTTAATCAAACCACCCTTCACCCTTTTCCATATAGTCATCCTAATAGTGACCCTAGGTTCCATTTACTATAATAATGGAGATATTTGTGCATATACCTATGAAACCTTTTTTGGCATAGATAATGACATCGCCATGCATACTTAACATGAGAAATTTGACAAGGTAAAACCTTAAACCAGTGGTCTATTATCCCAAAAACACATCAACCTCACACACTCACCCTGTCAACCTTTAAACTCGGTGACTAACCACATGGAAGGAATCTTTTTCACAACACACCTTCACTTTTATTTTTCATAAATTTTGTATTATTACCCATTTTTTGTTTTTTTTTTTCCAAGGTATCGATGGCTGACACCTTCAGCTTCTTTGACTAAGATGCAATGAGCATCTTTTTCACTAATCACCTCAAGAAATAAGAAGAAACTTTTCAAGCTGCACTCACCATCGCCCTTAAGACCCAAGCCGATAGTTTCACCAATGCTCTTAACATCCAGTCTGCCACCTTTACCAATGCCTTCAACTCCCAACGTCAGTCCATCATTAATGAGGTCAAAGAAATGACCAATGCCATTATTACTTCCCCTCCTGCTTCTGTTGAGCCTACATCTACCTAAGCTAGGACTAACCATGCCCTAACTTTTACTCCTCCCATTATCGATCTCATCGATAATGGGAAAGCACCTAAAACTCCAACCTCTCCTGTTATGGACTTGAACACAACCACTTCCTCTCCCACTATGAATCCTTTTTAAAATGGAGATTTTTCTAACCTTTTTCGATGCTAAGAAATTGATGGAGAAAATTGAGGCCATAGAGAGAACACTCAAAAATGTCAAAAAGCATGAAGACATGATAGATGTCAACTCTTTAGCTCTCTTCCCAAATGCACGTGTTCTTCCAAAATTTAAAATGCCAGTTATAGACAAGTTTAATGGCACTACGTGTCCCAAAACTTATCTCAAAATGTATGTGGGTGCCATAAGACCCTTTGGTATGGATGATGAGCTCCTTGCTTAATTATTCCAATAATCATTGACCTATGTTGCTGTTAAATGGTTATTAGATCTAGACCAAAATCATAAGAAAACTTGGGATGACATCTGCAATGCTTTTCTTAAGCAATACCACTATAATATTGAGGTGGATGTCACCCTGTCATATCCTAATTTTAGAAACATGATGGTCCTAGAACATAGGGAGACATAAGGTCACCCATGCCCATAGAACCCACTTACACTTATACAAATAATGCCTAGGATCATACCAAACCCCATTCACTAACTTAAATGTCCAATAATATAGGAAACTTTAATATGCAAAAGAATAGTTTAACAAAATAATTTGAAAACATTTGTTAAAGGAAATAGCATTTAAAGTTTGAATAAAATAAATCATCAATGATTAATATTCTAAAATAAATTCTCAAAGCATTTATTAGTAACTCTTCATAACATAGTTTAATTAAAGACTTGGACAAGGAATGCCCAAAGTGAAGTAGAAAGCTTGAGCCATCACATTGCCTCCTCAAATTTGCTCAATTGGAACCACGCAAGAGAAAGGGGTGAGATAGATGATCTCAATGAGTAAACAATATAGCATTTATGATATCATATATCCCATTTTTCAAAGAAAGGCCATTGCGTATAACACATAGGTCATGATTTATAAATCATGGTTTCACAGTTGCACTTTAGCAAGATTTTCACTAGAACAAGTTTATAGAAATCACACTTATAATACTTATTGCCTAATAGGAGTAAATGACTATGCTAGCTCATTCATTTAAGGGAGAGGTGGCCTCATACCAAATTCTAACTCCTAACCTAATAACATATAAAGTTATGAAACTCATCAGGCTCGATAGCTAGAACTGCCCCTTTTAACTAAGGTGGATACACTACCCCTATCCATCAGGTTAAGACCATATGCATAGGTTTCGATGATTTCTCGCATTAGCACGAGAATTTCTGCATAAAGGATAAGAGGTACCATAGCTAGAGCTAATGTTATTCACATATAACAATAGCACTTAAAGTAACAATAACATGTACCACAATAACAATAGTAGTTTAACTTTTTGAACAAAAGATTCAATAGTAGTGTAGTTCTAAAAAGAAAGTAGGTAAGGTGCAATCTCAAAAAGGTTTTTCATATCATTGAATAAATTTATTGGTTTTCGGACCAATTATCCTTTAGCAACCCATGCTTAGCAAAGAAATCACATAATCAAATTTAAAATGAAGTGAATTTAGGTTTCAAGGATCACAAAGGTTCTTATTAACTTAATCATGATAGCTTGCACTTGTAATAATAGCATAATGTTTACTCACTTTGTGGTTCCTTCACTCTTAGTACTCATAGCCTTTGAACCTCTAGAACTCCTTAAGCTCTAACATAATATTTAATTCAATGCTAGTATATATTTAATCATCATGCTATCCTATCCCATAACTACCCCATGTATGTATAATATTTGCATACACTTAGAGTTGCATATAAATGTGCACTCATCACTTGCATATCACATGTTGAATTTAAAAGTCTTGCCCATTTAGCCTTTCTAGGGTCATATGAAAACACATTATAAATCATACCAATACTCTTCTCAAGTCAAGCACAATGTCATGATCATGATATCAATTCACTTTAACAGTCATCTTAGTACACTTAACATTTCCATACATGTCAACTTATCAATAGCCTTTCAAGTGTCATGCCTATCTCTTATGCCCAATTCATTCAATTAATCTCCTCATTAAATCAAGATCATAAATTCATTATTGACTCATCATAAAACCTATTTCCATATTACCTAATCACATTCATATTGCAATCACAATATAAGGTTAAAGTACCTTAAGTATACCAAATTATCTCTAGCCGTGTCTAGAGTCATTCCTTTAACTAACATGCAATTTAACCATTTATTATTCATTCATACATGCCAATAATCATTAAAATACATTACATAAAAATTATAAACATTGGGATAAGAATCCCAATGTAGGCTGAATGCCCCACAAAAGAGAAAACCTAAATTTTCTTACTTTTCGCACTTTCTGTCTATTACAGTAATATGTAGAAATATAGTTTTGTAACATCCTAGAAATTAGCTTTAGTTAGGTAGTGAATTTTAGAATTTTAATTCGAAGTTGATATTAAGGATTTGCATAAAATTTTTGCATACCATTTGAATATATGAAAAGTATAAGAAACCTAAGTAAAACTAAAGAGAAACATAAATGAAACCATAGTGGAACCATATATATATACCAAATTGTAAACGTACTTAAAGTACCATAATTTTTAAAATTTGTTTAGTGAAATTTATAATTTTTAAATAATAATCTAAAAGTGAATAAATACATCAATTACAACTTAATTAAGTTTAATATTAATATTTAAAAATGTATGGAGAAGGACCAAATTGTAAATTTGTAAGGACCAAATTGCATAACTTAAAAACATTGGAGGACTAAACTATAATTTGTCTAAAATCCGCCCATATAACAGATTTCTCCAGAATTTTCTGTACAAAAATCAAATTTTTCTCTTCTTCCTTCTCCTCTTGGCTGAACCTCTCTAACCCTTCCTCTCCATCTTTTTTTCTTTCAATTTTCTTTAGAAAAATTATTGAAAACCTATAGAAAATAACTTCTTTTCATCATCCAAATTACTTCCACCAAGAATTAAGCAAGAAATAAGCAAGAAATTGAAGAAGTGGAGATTGGAAGAAATCTGCCATTTTAAGAAAAGCAAGGTTAGTCCACTTTTCTTGATTTTAATCCATAGAAATAGATGTTAGTGAATGGAAAAGATGATTTAGTATGAGAATTATGTGATAGATTAGTGTATTTGGCATGGAAACTTCATAACTCTTCAAATGCACCTTAAATCAAATTGTTGCTAAAACTTTGAATTCACCTAAAAAGACTTAAGAATAGTTAAATCTGATGCTTAAGGAATAGATTCCAGCAATTGAATCATTGAATTTGAAAAAAAATACATAGGTTGCTTAAAATCATAAATTCTGCCCATATGTTCAAAGTCTCACTTCAAGGCTGTTCTTTTCCAATTTTATTGCTTAAATGTGTTAGTTTAGTGTCAAATAACATGGAAATAACCTTAGTTTGAATTATGGAAACTCTCTCAAAGAAACCATACTTGGCAGAACCGTAGGAGGCAGAATTGCCTTTGTTTATGCTTGACTTTTTTCATAATTTTCTATGCTGAAATGAACCCTTTGCTTGGCCTTTAAATTCCAAATGAGTTGTGGAATATATTGTTGGCAATGTGAATTTATGTAGGGTATTTTAGGCTTCTTCCAATTTGCCCCAAAACTCTTCTAAAATGCAACCAAAGTCATGGCCACCAAGTGTTTCATAAAATGTCCCAAAGAAAATCCATGAACAAATGCCAACCAATGCTTGCTACAAAATTGCCAAGAAAATACCTAATATGTAAATTCCATAATATATCATCCCTAAAGTGATAAATAGGTTATGTATACTTAAATTGCTAATAAACATAAATGTAGTTAAATTAAACTAAAGAATTAAAGAAAATAAATTAAATGCTCGAAATAGAAAAATAAACATAAATCATGCATTTTATGCTATTAGTTTAAGTATTCTCAATAATGTTTAGTATTAAAACAATGTATTTTGCTTCTTTAGCTTCTAAAGATCAAGAAAAGGAGGTTGAGGATTAAGGGATAAAGCTTTGGGTTCCATCTTTCATTGGTGAGTAATATATGCATATGTATATATATGTTTATGCCAAAATGAATTTACACCCTTATATGATATTTGCTTGTGAAATGCTCCTTGATGATCCATTTGAATTTGAATTGCTTCCTTTTCATTGATTCCTTCTTGCTTTGGAATACCTTATTGCTTACATTGAATTTCTAATTGTTCATGGTAAACCTTTGAAACCTGTTTTGCTTCTTTGTAATTACATTGTTCGGCTTTGTAGCACCTTGTGATATGTTCGAATGACTTTGATTCTCTAAATGAACTTATCTTGTTTAATCCCCTTTCTTTGAAGTTAATTATTGAGTAAACCCTGTGATTTGATTGGATATCAAATGACAGAGCTACTCATCTAATGGAGTAGCATAAATTTTGCATCAGACATTGTGCACAATGAATTATAAACCCGAGCTAGGGAGGGTTAAGCCCCTAGCCATATAGTCTGATTAACTATATATGGGAAAAGCATGCTACCAAAATAGTAGCCTCTGCTTATTATAAATGTGTGATTAAGTGAAGTCTGTCATTTGAGAGCCAATATGATTGTCACCTTTACTTTCATGTCTTTATTTAAACTATTGCTTCTCTTGCTCTTTTATTTTTTTTTATATATATGTTTGTATGCATATATTGTTCACTGGGATTTTATCTCATCATTTTAGTGGTTTATAAATTTTTAGGTGGTGAGTAGACCAGTGGTTCCAGCAAAACTTCTCCCTCCTGCGTGGAACCTATCATGTAATATTCATATTTATTTTGATGGTTGTAAATATTAGAAACTCCATGGTACTTGGTGGTTTAGTATAGTTTAGACTGGGAATTGTAATAAATATTAAATGTATAAATTATATGTAAATTAAATGAATATTAATAAATATCAGAATGTTTATTGTATATTTATGGATGCTAATTGTTTAATATAATAATCTGGGGTTCTACGGGTTTAGGTGGCTTTAGGCTTACCCAATCCCTAGGACCATCCATCCTTAGAGTGGGATGTGACAAAGTTGGTATCATAGCCTAGGTTCGACAGTCTTTACCTAGGAATAAGTATTAGGTAAACCATGGAGTATAGGATTTCCTATTCCATTTTTGCTGTCTTTCACTTTGTTAGGATTATCTGCGTAGCGTAAATTAATATTTTCTTGTTTATTTTATAGTGAGATGCCACCACGGAGATATACCCGAGGATGGACTCGGGGTCGAGGCAAGCAACCTCGGCAACCGTAGCCTGAGAGACCAGTGGAGGTTGAGATGGCTTCACAGGTGGCTCCAAATGAAGCCGAATCTGTTGGACCTCCACCGGTTAGGGGGAGAGTTCATCATAAAGATGAGGTTGGGTCTTTTGAGAATAGAAATATTGAGGCATTGCAGCAAGAGATTCTAAGGTTAAGAAGAGAAAATGAAGAACTTAGAAGAGCTAGACAGGAGCCTCCAGTACCCCCAGTACTACCTGTTAATGTACCTCCACCAGTGTCATCTCTGACACCAGTTCCTCCACCTGCTCTAACTAGTGCTAGGAGGACTATTGATGAAGAAGGAATGAAAATGTCCACATTCCTCAAATTGGGTTTGCGTACATTTAAAGGTGAACAGGGGGAAGATCCGAGTGATTTTCTTCGAGAGGTGGATAAAGTGATAAAGAGAATGGCTTGTTCTGATGCCAGGGTAATTGAGTTAGTGGATTTGTTGCTTAAGGAGCAAGCAGCCGATTGGTATGAGCAACACATTGAAGGCCCTTTGTATAGCGACACGCCACCAGCTTGGGGAGAATTCAAGCAGCAGATGATTGACGAGTTTCTTACTGAAGGGGAAAAAGGACGTAGATTGGTGCAATTTGAACAACTTAAACAGGGGAGCATGTCTATTGCGGAATATGCAAAGGAGTTTATTAGACTATCTCGATATGGCCGGGCTTTAGTTCCTGATGAAGCTTCCAAAATTATTAGATTCCAGCGTGGCTTGCATGCTCCATTACACAACCTTTTATTGACCTCAAAGTTCACCTCTTTGACAAAGCTAGTTGATAAAGCTATTCATATGGAAGAAAAATATAATGAGGAAAAAGCAGAAAAGGAGCAAAGGAAGAATTTGGGGAAGAGCCAGAGTAGCCAGAAAAAGACTGGAGGACCATTATTTCAGAGTAAGCCTACAGCTAGTGGGTCACAGACTTCTTCCCCACAGTTATTGACCGGTTCTAGACGTGGGGACACTAAGTATGGGATAGGTTCTTCAGCTCTTCGAGCATCTAATAGAGCAGACCAAGCTGCACAGACAGCTATTGCTACTTGTTCAAGATGTGGCAATGCTCACCCTAGTACTTGTAGATGGACGAGAGGAGCATGTTTTAGATGTGGCCAAAAGGGCCATATGATTCGAGACTGTCCATTGCTGAGATCACAACGAGAAGAGCCACCAGCATCACAGGCTACAGTTCAGCAGAGCCAAATAGGGTCACGGGATCTGCTGGGAGAGGCCGAGGCCAAAATTCTGCACTACCCCTTCCCAGACTCAGCCTACTAGGGGACAAGGAAGAGTATTTGCATTGAATCAGCTGGAGGCCAAAACCTCTAACACCACGGTTGGAGGTATGATTTCTATACAAAATGTTATGGCTAATGTATTATTTGACTCTGGCACTACACCTTCCTTTGTCTCATCTGCATTTGCTACGAATTTGAGAAAGGCTAGTAATAAAATGTCAGAACCATTAGAAGTCTCCACTCCCTTGGGTCGGGTAGTAATCGTAGATCAGCAATATACTGATTGTATAGTGGAGAGTGATGGCAGGAAGCTTATAGCTACATTGATAGAACTTCCTGTATTAGAGATTGATGTAATCCTGGGTATGGATTGGCTATCTTTGCACCATGCCTCTATCGATTGCCATGGGAAGAAAGTGGAATTTCGACTAGAGGGACAGCCGATATTTGTATTTCAGGGTGAAAGGGAAAATGTGGCAACCCATCTCATTTCTGTAATTAAAGTTCGGAGACTATTAAGAAAAGGATGCCAAGGGTATTTAGCTAATGTACTGGATACCCGGGTGACTGCAGCAGGAATTGAACAAATTCCAGTTGTGAATGAATTTTCAGATGTATTTTCGGAAGAATTACCGGGACTACCACCTAAATGGGAAATAGAATTTGAAATAGAAGTATATCCAGGAACGGATCCTATTTTTATTCCGTCGTATCGGATGGCTCTCATAGAGTTGAAAGAATTAAAAATTCCATTGCAAGAATTGTTAGACAAGGGGTTTATTAGACCCAGCAGCTCACTGTGGGGAGCACTTGTCCTATTTGTGAAAAAGAAGGATAGGACCTTGCGAATGTGCATCGATTATAGACAATTGAATAAGGTGACGATGAAGAATAAATATCCATTGCCTAGAATCAATGACCTGTTCGACCAGTTGCAAGGTGCGAGTTGGTTTTCAAAGATTGATTTGCGGTCTGGATACCATCAGTTGAGAATTCGGAAAGAGGATATACCGAAGATTGCTTTTCAGACACGCTACTAGCATTATGAGTTATTAGTGCTACCTTTTGGCTTAACTAATGCACCCGCAGCCTTTACGGATTTAATGAATCGGGTGTTTAAGTCGTATTTAGACAAGTTTGTCATTGTATTTATTGATGATATACTTGTCTATTCTAAAAGTCAAAAAGAGCACGAAGAACATCTTCGAGTGGTATTACAGACTCTGAGGGAACATAAATTATATGCTAAATTGTCAAAATGTGACTTTTGGCTCAGAGAAGTATGTTTCCTCGGGCATGTGATTAGTGAAGAGGGAATCAAAGTGGATCCAAAGAAGGTGGAGGCGGTGCTAGATTGGCCTCGCCCTACAAATGTTATTGAGATCCGGAGTTTTCTAGGTATGGCTGGGTGTTATTATAGGAGGTTTGTGAAGGATTTTTCCAAGATTGCAGCTCCTTTAACTTAGTTGACTCGGAAAGACGTAAAATTTCAGTGGGATGATCCTTGTGAAGAGAGTTTTCAGAAACTCAAAACATGTCTCACATCTGCTCCGGTATTGGCTCTACCATTAGGCACGGGGGGATTTGCAATATATTGTGATGCTTCCCGAGTGGGTTTGGGTTGTGTACTTATGCAAAATGGAAGGGTAATAGCTTATGCTTCCAGACAATTGAAGAAGCATGAGGTAAATTATCCCACCCATGACCTGGAAATGGCTGCTGTAGTCTTTGCATTAAAGATTTGGAGACATTATCTTTATGGTGAAAAGTGTGAAATCTAAACTGATCATAAGAGTCTCCAATATATTCTATAGCAGAAAGATCTTAATTTACGACAAAGGCGATGGATGGAGCTGGTAAAAGACTATGATTGCCAGATTTTATACCATCCAGGGAAAGCAAATATTGTTACTGATGCTTTAAGTCGCAAATCTATAGGGAGCTTATCACATATTGTGGTGGAACGCAGGCAAATTGTTAAATCTCTACAGGATTTATTTGATATGGGAGTGTAGTTAGAAATAACTGCTTCATCAGCATTAATTGCATCCTTTCAGATGAAGCCTTTGCTACTTAATGAAATCAAGGCTTCACAGGACCTGGATCCATAATTAGTAAAGCTTAAAGAGGATGTCCAATCAGGAAAGTCATCGGAGTTGCAGTTAGATGGTGGTGTCCTTAAACAGGGAAACCGTTTGTGTGTACCGGAGGTGAATGGAATTCGAGAAAGAATTTTACAAGAATTCCATTATGCACCTTATAGCCTTCATCCAGGAATAACCAAGATGTATCACGAGGTGAAATAATATTATTGGTGGCCTGGAATGAAGAAACAAATAGCAGAGTATGTGACAAAGTGTTTATCTTGCCAACAGGTCAAGTTCGAGCATCAAAAACCTACTGGCCTGCTCCAACAAATTGAACTTCTTGCATGGAAATGGGAGCAAGTCACTATGGACTTTGTCATAGGGTTGCCTCGAACTGCACGTGGGTATGATTCTATCTGGGTGATTGTTGATAGACTTACAAAATCAGCCCACTTCTTGGAGGTAAAAACAACATATTCTGCTGCTCAATATGCATAAGCTTATATTGATAATATTGTGAGACTTCATGGAGTTCCTACCACCATGATATCCGATTGGGGACCATAATTTACTTCCTGATTTTGGCAGAAATTTCAAAAAGCTTTGGGAACTCAATTGAGTTTCAGTACTGCCTTCCATCCCCAAACGAATGGACAATTTGAGCAGGCGATATAGACATTGGAAGATATGCTCAAATTATGTATTCTTGACTTTGGAGGCAGTTGGGATAAATATTTGCCATTGGTGGAATTTGCTTATAATAATAGCTACCACTCCACCATTGGTATGGCGCCTTATGAAGCATTATATGGTCGAAAATGCAGGTCGCCAATCTGTTGGGTTGAACCTGGAGAGAAACAATTGGAAGGACCTAATTTAATTCATGAGACCATGGAAAAGGTGCCTTTGATTCGGGAGAGAATGAAAACAATTTTTAGTCGACAGAAAAGTTACGCTAATCCAAAAAGAAATGATGTGCAATTTGCTATTGGTGATAATGTTTTCTTAAAAATCTCTCCTATGAAAGGTGTCATGAGATTTGGTAAGAAGGGTAAGCTGACACCGAGATATCTAGGGCCATTTGAGATTTTGGAAAGAGTCGGGAATATGTCCTACCGACTTGCCCTTCCTCCAAGTCTTAGTCATGTACATCCAGTATTCTATATTTCTATGCTACGTAAATATATACTGGATGCATCCCATGTCCTCTCTTTGCAAATTGTGGAAATTGATGAAACCTTGTCATATGAAGAGGTTCCGGAAAAGATCCTGGATAGGCAAATCCAGAAATTACAGAGTAAAGAGATTCCTATAGTCAAAGTGTTGTGGCGGAATCATAATGTGGAGGAGTGTACATGGGAAAGCGAATCCGCAATGAGCCAAAAGTATCCGTACTTGTTTTAGGATTAGGCTGGTAAGTTCATTTTAAATTCGAGGGCAAATTTATTTTTAGGGGGGTAGAATGTAACATCCTAGAAATTAGCTTTAGTTAGGTAGTGAATTTTAGAATTTTAATTCGAAGTTGACATTAAGGATTTGCATAAAATTTTTGCGTAGCATTTGAATATATGAAAAGTATAAAGAAACCTGAGTAAAACCAAAGAGAAACATAAATGAAACCATAGTGGAACCATATATATATACCAAATTGTAAACGTACTTAAAGTACCATAATTTCTGAAATTCGTTAAGTGAAATTTATAATTTTTGAATAATAATCTAAAAGTGAATAAATACATCAATTACAGTTTAATTAAGTTTAATATTAATTTTTAAAAATGTATGGAGAAGGACCAAACTGTAAATTTGTAAGGACCAAATTGCATAACTTAAAAACATTGGAGGACTAAACTATAATTTGGCTAAAATCCGCCCATATAACAGATTTCTCCAGAATTTTCTGTACAAAAATCAGATTTTTCTCTTCTTCCTTCTCCTCTTGGCTGAACCTCTCTAACCCTTCTTCTCCATCTTTTTTTCTTTCAATTTTCTTTAGAAAAATTATTGAAAACCTATAGCAAATAACTTCTTTTCATCATCCAAATTACTTCCACCAAGAATTAAGCAAGAAATAAGCAAGAAATTGAAGAAGTGGAGATTGGAAGAAATCTGCCATTTTAAGAAAAGCAAGGTTAGTCCACTTTTCTTGATTTTAATCCATAGAAATAGATGTTAGTGAATGGAAAAGATGATTTAATATGAGAATTATGTGATAGATTAGTGTATTTGGCATGGAAACTTCATAATTCTTCAACTGATTCGGAAGTTCAAAAATCTTACTGAGCGAAAAAGTAAAAATTTAGCTAGCACGCTTATCAAGGTGCTGGCAGCACCGGCTCTTGCCTGGGCGGTGCCGTAGCCTCTACAGGCGGCGTGCTGCCTAACTAGCTGGCGGCACGCTGCCTAACTAGCTAGCGGTGCCGCCTAAAGGCCCGATGGCGCCGCCCAGGCCTCCAGTAGCGCTGCCCAGACTGCTCGCCTACAGTCCCCAAAATACCCCCCAATATGAATTTTCAGTTTTTTTTTAGCTCTACCCTTTTGGTCTTTTCACTTTTCCACTTTCTAAACTACCCTCACCCACTTTTCCTATAAATACCCCCTTCTTGCATTGCTATGTTTATCATATCCCAAATGAACTTTCATTCTATTAATTTACAATCCCAAATAAACTTCTCATAACTATTTCAGACTTACTCTCTTTCTGTATAATATGCACATCATTACCATTACTTAATTACCAAAACTAAACATTAACCTAGCTTCATTCTCATCTATAATCCTTACTTAAACTAAATGCTGACTTGGTTTAATATTTTATATAACTATTCAAACCCATAGCCCATCTAAGCCTATGATCTAGTCCAATCAAACCCATTATCCAACTATCACTAAGCCTATGGTCCACCTAACATCCAAATCCATGGTACATCCATAACCCAATAAAAAAACCTTTGGTCACTCTATCCTTAAACCTATGGTAAACCATTCATAAATCACAATCCCAAGTTAAATTCTGACCTAGCCACTCAAAGCTAAAATCTTACCTAGCCACCCAAAGCTAAAATTTGACCTAGCTCCCCTAGCTAAATACCTACCTAGCTAACATCATACACCTCTACCCTTATCTTTACCCATACACCATCAACCTAACCACAAGACACTATCATCCATTGTCATTAAATCTAAGATCCTTTGGTTTGTCACACCTCCCCATAACCCTTTTTTCCAAAGCTTGATACTAACCCAATTCCTTTTCACCTTCAAAGGTTGACAAAATGTTTATTGTAGAAGATGAAGTCATTGCTACCAAAGCTGATGAAGAGGCAAGATGCCTATTTTCAAGACCTGCTCAAAGCCCAAAGGAGGGCCATTATGGAAGATGTCTACACCATGATGGAACAAACCTTCCTAGCCCAAAGCTCAACTGACCCAAAACTACTCAAATCTAACCCAAGACCTGCTCTTTATCCTGTCTACAGATCCACTTCTAGAGTTGAATCTAGAGACAAAGAGCCTCTAAACACTAACACCATCCCACCACTACCTAAATTCCTCAGAAATAATTCACCTTTTAAACCCATTACAATTCAACCATCAAAATTTACCACTACTCTCACTTTTTGACCCACAGATTCTTTCCAAGGGAAGGAAGTCAATCCTGAAATCAAAGCCATCACGGAAAAAGTCGAACACATGGAAAAAATGATGAAGAATCTAAAGAAGAAAGAGGACCTGGTTGATATAGGCTCCTTGAGCTTATTTCCCATTGCAAGAGTTCCACCAAAGTTCAAAATGCCGAATTTGGACAGATTTGATAGTACTACTTGCCCTAAGATCCATTTAAAAATGTACGTAAGGGCAATGCATCCCTTTGGTATCAACAATGAGCTCCTTGCTCAACTTTTTCAGCAAACTCTTACTGACCCTGCCCTAAGATGGTTTATTATCTCGGATGATACCCAAAAACAGACTTGGGAGGACATTTGCAAGGTATTAGTACCACTACAATAGTGAAGTGACATTACAAAAAGGGATTTAGAAACCACAAAGCAACTCCCAAATGAGTCCTTCTATATGTTCTTTACTAGGTGGAGGTCTAAAGTTGCTCAAATGGTAAACAAGCCAATCGAGCAAGAACAAGTAGATATCATTGTCAAGAATCTACTTCCTGCCTATAGAGCCCACTTGTTAACTCAATATCTACCCACCTTCAAAGCTTTGGTTGCAACTACATCAAAAGTTGAAGATTGCATCCAAAGTAAATCATTTCAAGTTGAATTCCCCACCACCAACCTAAACAATGATGAGGAATCTAGATCCAACTCAACCCCACCTTACCTCAACCCTGAGTGGCATAACATAGAGGAGTTCAAGTCTAGCTAATCTGACCTATCTGAGGTTGAATTCCAAATCAAAGTCTAAGTTTAAGTTTGAGTCAGAGTTTGTCATTTTATTTTATTTTATTTTGTATTTTGCCAACCATGTCAATCCCATTTTTGTCATCTTGTAATAAAGTTTTCTTTATAATAATGCATCTATATTTTTCTTATTAGTGCATTTATTCTCTTATCTTCCTTTTTGGTCCAACATGGATGAGCTTACAAAAAAAAAAAAAAAAAAAAAAAAAGCAAGAAAAGAAAGAAAAAAAGGGAAGAAAAAGAAAGAGAGAGAAATGAACAAACAGTCAAATCCACCACAATTAGCACATCTTAGAATTTGAGGTGCCATCAACAATTGCACCTAATCAAAGAATGTCAAATGATCAAATAGTTGAAGCATAAGGAGCAAGCAAATGAAATTACCTATTACACATCAGGTAATCAAATAATGCACCTTGTTCAGAGAAAACCTTTGTCAAATCTAAAATTCAAAGGTCAAACCCCTCAATGAAAAATAGTAAAACATAGCAAAATGTTTTTGATTAATCCAAGCTCTCTAAGTTGAAAATCCAAAAGGACAACTTAGGTAAAAGTTACAGCTGAGAAAGAGAAAGTGAGAGAGAGAAAACTCATCCAAGCATTCTCCTCTCGTGTCTAAAGTTGTCAAATCATCTTTAATTAATCTGTCTCTTCTCATGTCTCTAGAGTCATCCTTCCTCACCAGAGGTTCATTCTCTAAGGATATTCTATCTTGTATATTCTTATCCTACAATAGGGGCATGTCTTCCCAAGAATGTCATCATCTATTGTCAATCAGTCCCGTTGCTTAGCTCAAAGAGATAAGGCACAATCCCTCACATTTTCCACCTTCACATTCTTCTCTCTCATTTGGGAGCATGATCCCCAATTTGTCTTCTTCCACTAGTCCTTTAGCCATTCCTAAGGGCTCTTTGTTTCAACTAGTGCAATTTATATAAAGTCAAATCAATTAAGTGTCACTCCAAGAGTCTCTTCAATCTCAAACAACAAGAAAAGCTTGACTTGCTCTTTTCCATGATTCATGCTACAAAAAGCAAAATCATACAACCTCTATGATTCTTTTCAGAAGTTTCAGCCTACCTTCAAACCATTCTCGAATTTTATGAAATCATATTGTTCCATCCCAAGCCTCATTGGCAAATCATACCACATACCATCCATTCCTTAGCATAATCTCAAAATGAGTAGAACTAAAATTCCCAAGTCTATCAGGGCTTATCATCTTTAAATCTAGTCTCCTTGGCAAAACTAGAAGTTGAGGCATATCTCTAAAGAAGCCTTCACTATGAAGCCCACTCCCAAAAAGCCTTCATCAAGAAGCCTAAACCAAAAGCCTTCATCAAGAAGCCTAAACCAAAAACCTTCATCAAGCAACCCAAATCCAAAAGCCTTCATGAAGAAGCCCAAATCCAAAAGCCTTCATAAAGAAGCCCAAATCCAGAAGCCTTCATTAAGAAGCCTAAATCCAGAAGCCTTCATTAAGAAGCCCAAATCCAAACGCCTTCATCAAGAAGCTCAAATCCAAAAGTTTCAACCTACCTTCAACCTAAGAAGACTTCATTATGAGGCATATGACCCAAAAGCCTTCACCATGAAGCCCAGATCCAAAAGCCTTTATCATGAAACCTAGATCTAAAAGCCTTCGCCATGAAGCCTAGAGCCAAAAGCCTTCATCATAAAGCCTAAACCAAGAAGCCTTCACCATGAAGCCCACACCTAAAAGGCCTTCATTTATGAAGCCCATGATCTCCTTTAAGGCAAAATTAGACTAAGTCTTTCAAATGGATTTCCTAACCAGACCTACCCTCCTTAGCCAAGACCTTTCCTTACAAGGACTAATCCTCAACTGTAACTTTCAATGGGCAAACCGAGTCGAGCCACCCATATTGACATTCCCACACCCCACGTCTTTCAAAGACATAACCTTCTCTAAATCTAACATTAAAGCCAAACAGATAGCTTTGATCCTAGCTTTTCTAACATCAAGGCCAAACAAATAGCTTTGTTCCAATTCCTCTTAACATCATGGCCAAACAAATAGCTTTAATCCTATTCCTCCCAACACCAAAGCCAAACAAATAGCTTTGATCCCAATCCTTCTAATACTAAAGCCAAACAGATAGCTTTGATCCTAACTTTCCTAACCAACAAAGCCGAACAGATAGTTTTGACATTAATCCTCCCAACCACTAAAGCCAAATAGATAGCTTTGATCCTATTCCTCCCAACACCAAAGCCGAACAGATAGCTTTGATCCTAACTTTCCTAACCAACAAGGATGAACAGATAGCTTTGACTATAATCCTCCAAACCACCAAAGCCAAACAGATAGCTTTGATCCCAGTCCTCTCAAACATCAAAGCCAAATAGTAACTTTGATCATAATCTCCCCAATAGTAGGGCCAAACAAGTGGCCTTGCTAAACCAATTTCAATCCCCTAGGTGGACCAAATCTCTAAATCTTAAAGTCTGGGCAGAATAGATAACCTTGATTAAAATTCACCAAATCATCTTTACCTCCAACAATTAGGATGGACATACAGCCTTGAATGAAGATCACTATGACCATTGTCACATCCAACACTAAGGTCAAACCAATAGCCATTGACAAAATGTCATTTATCCTATGGGCCCTCTCCCGAAAGGTTCATATCTTTATACCATGTTTGTCTTTCGTCATAAGGTTCAGTTTGCACAAAGCATGAATGTCCTCATGCATGATAAGCATAAGCAGATATCGCAAACCCAGAGTCTAACGGGGTATAGCCTAGGTTCTGACATGGCACAACATAGAATTAGACATGGCAAAAGAACATATAAGTCAAAAATCTGATGTTGCAACAGCATAAGCCCAAAGTCTGACATGGCATCTCTTCCCAGGGTTTACTGTCATTAGAATTGCTTTTTGCTTAAAGCCAATTCTAATGAGGGGGCAACTATGAACCCTCAAATTTGCACACTTTATGATTTGGCTATAGCTTGACACCTACTAAGAATAGTGCGCTACGCATACGGCGATCCGGCTAGTTGGTTAGCAAGCAGGGGTTAAGGGGGCAGCGCCCCGTTGAAAAAATAAATTTCCTAAATCTTTCACCTCTAGTCGACTACTTTGTAGTTACAAACTCATAGAATCAAATCGGGCTTAAATCAAATATGAAATGGACTAGAAATGGCAAAAAATGTACGAAAATAGGTTGGACTAGTTGTTTGGCGGTGTGCCACCACTTTAGGCGGCACGCTTGGCATGCCAGTGGTTGGGTAGCATGCCCAACCTGCCGATGGCAAGGGCTGCATACCTACTAATGTGCCACCCAGCCAACTGGCATGGTACGGGTGTCGCCAACAAGCTACCGGTGCCATCGCTGACACCCTCTTCAGCAGCTCTATAATCTAATACTAAAATCTGTCATTTCAAATTCCATTAATTTGCATTTATTACACTATTTTGCTAACCTTTCACTATTTAATGTTCAACTTTAGGGTCCTAAATCCAAAGTGGAGCTTAGATCCGGACCTAAGCTCACTCCATTCATTCAAAAATCAAGGAAAGTAAAGGTATAATCCCTTTTGTCCATTTTCAAAATTCTAAACTTAGATTTAGAATTCTCTTTAGGTCTAAAATAAAAAAGATCTAAATTTATCAATTTAAGAATTAGAATTAAATTAATAAACAAACCAACACTTTTTCCAAAATCCCTCCTTCGCAAGAAGGAAGAACTGTGTGGAGTTTAATTCCTATTCAATAGGATACGCAGGCTGCCATTCTGAAAAGGCATCAACTCCAAAATATTTTTAATAACATTTTTTCCTTTTACTTTGATTTATTTATATTAATCCTTTATTTATGATTCTATGTTAACTTAGTTGAGGAATGTGTGCTTTTCCCAGTACCCATAAGGGCTAAAGGAAAGATCCTCTTATTTCATTCGTTTTGATCTTGTAATAATTAAGTAGGATTTATTCTTTTACTTATTTATTGCCATTTCATTTCATTTTATCATATATATTTGTTTCATTCATCATTTTTTTCCTATTCATACATACACGAAAATTTCTTTTCAAGAGTTATTTTGCAAATTTTAGCCAAACTAAAGAAATTATATTTTCTCAATTGTGTAATTACCAAAACCTGATACTCGAGCACTCTTTGGTCACTTGCGGATTAGTGAATTTCCATTGGGATAAATCAAATATTCTCTGGCGTCAATCATTTTGGGTATTCTTTAATTTTCCCAATTAAAATAAGTAAATTAAAGTGGTGACTCCCTTTCACAATAACGAATTGCACAAATCAATTTTCTAAACTCATAGCGAGTTCTAATCGTGGAGTTTCTCCCAAAGAGTATTTCGATTCCTTGGCGAATCTAACTGGTGCTCGGGGCGAGGCCTCACAGATTTAAATCATTATTTCCCATCCAAACATAACAAATATCAATTTAGAATTCCACCATACACAAACTAGTAGCCATACCAATATAAAACCTCCTGTTGTCCTTGCTCTTCATGTTAGCCACCATGAGTCCAAGTTTGCAAGTTACATTGGGGTAGTTGAAAGTGCCCTTGCATGACAAAGATATCATGGTAATTGGTGCCTTGTAGAGCTTGAGGTTAGGGTTGAAATTGAGGTAGTGGAAAAGGAATTTGTTTTTGTATTTCTTCTTCCATGGCATGGAAAGATTCACCCATTACCATTTTAGGCCTTTTTCTCTTTGTTTCTTGATGGCCTTTTTCACTAAAAACATATTCATACTCTTCTCCTTTTTCTTTTATTACCTTGGCATTGACCAAGTGTTGAGTGTTAATGAAGGTCTTTTTGATTTAGTTTTTGAGTAGGGATTTATTTTGTTTGGTGAGAGCACTAACGTGCTTTGTAATTTTGGTGATATGGGATGAAACAAGAATGGCACATTTCTTGGTGGATTGGAGATGAAGAAAGTGATCAATTAGTAAATGGGCAGTTTAGATTCCTTTTCCCTTGATGAGTCTATGAAGAAAGAACAAGCCTTTTTGAGAGACTTTCCCATTTCCATCACCCCTTGTATTGATGGAGAGGGTGACGATTCTTTGTGGAACCTAATGAGAAAGAAGTTTTATGTGTTTGGCTAAGAAGGTTTTGGGGTCAAATTTGGTTTTAAGGGAAATTTCGGTCCAAAAGGTTTGCATATTCATTTCAGATTCATGTATATGATATGAACACTCGATTTGAAAACTAAAAATGTTGGCTAAGTCATTAAGAGAAAGTTCATACCTTTGTCCAAAGAAATGAAAATCAAAGGCATAATGTCCTTTAGTTGGATGCAATATTTTGTGAACATGAAAAGTTGCAAGTTAATTCCTCAAATCCATCTACCTCAACATAAATGAATTTTTCCTATTAGAGGTTATTGATGTAGGCTTTGATGCTATCTAGAATTCCTAATTTTTGGAAAGTCAATTCACTAGGAATTTTGGTAGGGATTATTTATTTGTCTAGGAGACGGTTGTGTAAATGTTTTTGATCAGGGGTGATTCCTTTCATGAGTTCAAGGGTATTTGGTTCTTGAGAGGAAGATGCAACTTGTTTGCCTTTCTTGACCTTGTTGCCATTTATGAAGAGAGTAAGAGTTGGAGATAAAGAGAGAGTTGATATAAGAGTACAGAGAATGCCAATATAGAAGGAGTATATAGGGTTTTTTTATAGGAAAAAATATCAAAATGTGAGTAGGAAAAGGATTTTGTATGTGAAAATGAGTTAGAATTGAAGTAGAAGTTGAATAATGAGTTAGAGATGAGTTAAGATTGAAATAGGGGTATTTATAAGGCAAAATGGATAAAAAAAAACTGACCAAAAAATGGTAAGATTTGTATTTAATGCATTTTTGCCAATTGAGCAATGGCTATATTTTTTTTTTCTCTCAACCTAGTGCATTGCGATTGTGAATCCTATATCGTAATTGCAATTGATAAATCATGTCTGAGACTTGGAAATTATGAGTGAGACTTTTGTGCTGGGCAACAACGGCTAGAAATTTAAATATCGCGACCGCGAAAGTAATGTAGCTACTGTGATTCCATGAATATATAAGATCACTAACAAGATATACCTTCATTCTAAGCTTCTAATATGCATAATTGGTGCTGTCGAATTGTGGCTTGAGATGATACATCCCTTCATTGGCCATTTAATCTTTTCTCACATAATTAAGCTTGAAGAATGAGACTGAAGCTTTGATACCACTTGTTTGCCCTTATACACTAAGAAGGGGGGTTGAATTGGTCGCAAACTTTAGAAATCTCAATGGCTAGTTGACATGTGGCATTTCTTATTGTGCCTCAACTATCCATTATAGTTACGGGCTTTTGTATAAAAGTTGCGGCCGCCACTCCTTATTAGATGTCACAAATCCATGATCGTGGTTGCCACTGAGGTCACAATTCTCTTTGTTTCTTGAGGCAAAAAATTTAAGATGTTGGCCTTTGAAGGTCTTAGTTGCTATAGAGTTGTCACAATCGCGATTTCAGAGTCGCGGTCATGATTATGGCATAGTGGTTATGACTCAGAGGCCAAGTTCATGAATTTGAGAGATTCTTTGAATATTTGAAATTCCAACCTATCAAGTATGTTTAATCTACAAAACAGACACTCAACATACATATTAGATAGCTTCAATTTGATTGACAAGATTAAAATAGAAATTGACTAAGTTTTGAAATAACTTAGGTCAACAGATATAACCCTTTTCATTTAGTGACTCTTTAGTATTTAGGTGATGCGATGGTGATGGGGTGATGATGTGTCATACTTACATAACTAATCTACTGACATGACATGATATCTTAGCATATTGGTTGGAATTTGTCTTTAATTTAGCCATATATATATATATATATATGTATGTGTGTGTGTGTGTGCGCGCGCGCGCACGCGCGCGCGCGCGCGCGTGTGTGTGTGTGTGTGTGTGTGTGTGTGTATGTATGTATATGTGTGTGTGTGTGTGTGTGTGTGTACACACACACACACATACATACATATATATATAGACACACACACACACACATATATATGTGTGTGTGTATTCCTTTAATTTTTGATCTTTACCTCTTTTTATAAAAGAAAAAAAAAACTCTTTAGAGAGAAAACAAATTAAGAGATGATGATGATGATGATGATGATGATAATAATAATTTTTTCTCTTTAGTTAAACCATTCATTATATTTCAATCTCTATCTATCTATATCATAATTCTTACCTTTATATTTAACATATTGCTTAGGGAAAAAAATCAGCACAAGCATACACATATTCAATAACTTGACAAATCCAATTCTCAATATAATTCAAAATTAAATTATTCTTCTTCTAAAACTTCAATACCTAAAAAATTTCTAATAAAATAACAACCCAAACTATAAGAAAGTGACCTGCCAAATAATTATGGGTTATGAAGATGGAACTATTAAATTGGCATTTGGGAATCTTACAAATTTTGATTTTTGATTTTCATTCTTTGCTTCTTTTCCTCCACTAATTACCTCTACATTCGGTTCCTTCTTTATCACAAATTCTGATGGGGCTTCTTTATCTTAATTAAAGAATGAAAATTTGAGGTCAAATTTTGAAAAAAAAAATCAAGAAATTACTATTATATCAAAGAGAAATATAATGAATAGTGAAACATGATGATGGTGAGGTGGCAACAGCAACATTAGGATTGACAAAGTTGAGCAAGTGAAAATTAATCAACAATGATATCACAAATGAAGAAACAGATTGATTGAATTCAAAATACTGAATTGAGAAACAAAGAAGAGAAATGCTACATATATACAAACCTAAGTTATTGCCAGCTAAGAAAAGGAAGAGAAATAAAAGAAAATAACCTAACAAATTAACTAACAGAAGCTGACTCAACTATGATATACTTTCCTTTTCTATTTTTATCTTCATAGTCTCCCTCATGATGAGCATACATATTATGAATGTTCATCTTGCTTAAAAGGTTAATTTGAGTTGGATAAAGAGCCTTTATAAATATATTTGTAATTTTTGCATCAATCTTCAAATGAATAGGAAGAATTACACCAATAAGAACTTTTTTCCTTAAAAAATGACAATCTAACTCTATATGTTTGGTCCTCTCATGGAAGATTAGATTTCCTGATATGTCTAAGGCAAACATGTTGTCACATAATAGCTCAGCTGGTTCTTTATGCTCAGCTCTAAAATCCTTAAGTAAATGAATTAATCACATTCCTTCATAAGTAGTAACAACCATGAATCTATATTTAACTTTAGTAGAGCTTCTTAAAATGGTAGACTGTTTCTTTGATTTCCAGAATATCAAAGATTCACCAATAGTAAAGTTTTTCAAAGATCTCTTGGTCTCTATACATCCTGCCTAAACACTATCAAAGTGACTCTTCAACCTTAATTCTAGTTAAGCTGATGATAAAATACCTTGACCATGTGAAGCTTTCAAGTATCTCAAAACTCTAAAAGCTGCTTGAAGATGTGGCTATGCTAGGTTATCCATGTATTGAGTCATCACATAGACTATATAGTATACATCAAGCGCTGTCAGTGTTAAACACATTAATTTCCCCATAAGCTGCACTTACTTTATAGGATCTTTCAACAAATTATCATCATATTACTCAGGTTTATGACTAATTTCAATAGGTATAGCATTAGGTTTTACTCCCAAATGTCTATATTCTTGAAGTAATTCAAGAGTATATTTTCTTTTACAAACGGAAATACCAATACCTAATCTTGCAATCTCCAAACCTAAAAAATTTTAACACCCAATATCCTTTAATTTGAAATGATATTATAGAATTTGTTTAACTTAAGCAATCAAATGTTCAACTGTTGCTTACTATAACATTATCATCAACATACATAACCAAAGTAATAAAACCTATTTTCATAGTCTTTCTAAAGAGGGAATAATTTGCCTTTGACTGGTGAAAACCATAAGATAACAAGCATTTAGTGAACTTTGTGTTCCATTGTCTTGATGCTTGTTTTAATCTATACAAGGCATTATAAAGCTTGCAAACAAGTTAGATACCATATTCCCTTGTGCTCAAATCCCCCTAAAGTTGGTAGCTAAGAGGAAGTTCCATATAAACAATCTCATGCAAATCTCTATAGAGAAATGCATAATAAATGTCAAGTTAAGAGAGATTCTAGCCTTCAATTATTGCTAAGTCTAAAAATAATATGATAATGGAATGTTTAGCTACAAGGCTAAAAGTTTCTTCGTAATCAAAATCGTCTCTCTATGTGTACCCCTTTGCCACTAGCCTGACCTTGTAACTATCAACAGCCTGAATGATACATAATTTATAGGTCCACTAACACTCAATTACCTTATGTGTAGCAAGTAATTGAATAACAGACCAATTCCTATTAGCTTTTAAGGCATCTAATTTAGATTGCATAGTACCTTTCCAATGATCAACTTGAATGGCTTAGTGATAATGAGTAGGTTCAAAGGTAGAGGAAATAAAACAAATTAACTTGGAATGAGAAGGAGAGATTTTACTATAATTAAGAAATTGATGCAAAGGATGCAAGGTAGATGAATAAAAAGCAAGAGCATGCACAATGGTTAAAAAAGATGTATGATAAGGAGGCCATCTAAGTCTAGTGTTATATCTAATAGATTGAGTTGTGACTGTGCAGAAGTAGACAATTTGTCACATCCCAACTTTAGAGATATGACGGTCCTAGAACATGGGGAGACATAAGGTCACCCATGCCCGTAGAACCCGCTTACACATATACATATCATGCCTATGATCATACCAAACCTCTTACAATAACTCATTTAAAATATTTAAATGAATACCTTTAATTGTGGAAGACTATAATTAAACATTTCACATGAAATCCGTAAGGAAAATAATATTCATATCCCATTTGGAAACTGAGGAAAAATAATATATCTCAAAATAAACATCAATCAATATTCCCAGAGCATCTAATGACAAAACTTCATAAAATGGTATTATTAATGACTAGGACAAGGAATCCCCCAAGCGAAGTAGAATGCTTGAGCCATCACCTTACCTCCTCACATTTGCTCACCTGAAACCACACAAGGAAAAGGGGTGAGATAGATGATCTCAATGAGTATACGATAAAGCACATACATTATCACATATTCCTTTGAAAAGGAAACACATAGCTTATACACATAGTTCATGATTTCTAATTCATAAATCAAGTTTCAATTTAGCAAGGGTTCAATTAGGCAAGTTTGCAAAAATCATACTTATAACACATAATGAGTGAAGGTTATTGCTCTATCACTCGAACACATTAAGGAGAGGTGGCCTTATACCAAATTCCAACTCCTATCACATAAAAGGCGTGAAGTTGATTAGGCCCCACAGCTAGAACTACCCTTTTCTAGTTGAGATGGATACACTATCCCTATCCATCAGGTTAAGATTGTGTGTACAGGTTCCGATGATTACCCGCATCGGCACAAGGATTCTGCATAAAGGGTTAAAGGTACCATAGCTAGAGCTAATGGTAATCACAAATAACAATAACACATAAGGCAACAATAATAAGTATCCTAATAAAAATAATGGTTTAGCTTTTGAACAAAAGGTACAATGATAGTGTAGTTCCAGAAAGAATATAAGTTAGGGTAATAAGTACATGAAATTCTAATTAGATAAACAAAATAGTTTTGGACTAATTGTCCTTTACAAAGAAATCACTTAATTAAATTTTAGGATAAAATGAACTTGGGTTTCAAAGATCGCAAAGGCTTACATAACAATATATCACATTCTTATAACACAATATAATATTGTTCACACTTATAACATGAACACAGCGTTTACTCACTCTTGAAGAATGAATACGATGTTTACTCACCTTGGGTTCCTTTGCTCCTAGAATACGTAACCCCTTGTATACTTCTAAAGCTCCTTAAACTCTAACATAATATTTAATTTAATACTTAGTATTTATTTACTCATGATGCTTCTATCCCATAACTACCACATGCACATATAGCATACACATATACTTAGAGTTGCACATATAAGTGTACTCATCACTTGCACATAACATGTTTGACTTTAAAAGTCTTGCACACTTAGGCCTTATAGGCTCACATGAAAACACTTTACAATCATGTCAATACCTTTCTAAGGTCATCAAAATATTATTACCTCAATATCAATTTACTTTAACAATCATCTTAATATATTTTTACACTTCCATACGTGTCAACTTAACAATTAACCTTTCAAGTGTCATGCTTAACTCTTATGATCCTTTTATTCAATTGTCACTTCATCAACTCAAAACCATGTATTCATTATCAAGTCATCATAATATCTAGTTACATTCTAATCACAATATAAGATTAAGATACCTTAAGTATACCAAAATACCTTTAAGCTTGTCTAGGGTCATACCTTCAACTAACATGCAATTTTATTATTTATTATACATACATACATGTCAATAATCATTAAAATACACTACACAAAAATTATAGACATTGGAATAAAAATGTTAATGCATGCCAAATGCATCTTTAAAAGGAAAAATAAAATTTTCTTCTTTTTCGCACTTTTCGTCTATTTCAGTAATATGTAAAAATATATTTGAACCAAGATTTTTCATGTAAACATAACAAAAATCATTTTAGAATTTTAATTCACATAAATTGGCCACATATGGTATTTCTTATATATGAAATTTCAATTTTTGAATTATAGGGTACAAAACCATGAGTTTTCTTGTTTTCGGTATTTTTGATCATTTCAGAAATATGTTAACAGGTGGTTTAAACCATTATTTTTCATTCAATCATAGAAAATATTAGTTTAGGACATGTCCATATATGATTCGGTAGCCATAGTTAATATTTATAAAAAAAATCCAAGTTTTAAGACTTAAGTGAAAATCATGAGTTTTCACGCTTTCCACGCTTTCCGTTCATTACAGCAATATACAATCACATGATTCAAATCACTATTTTTCATCTAAACAAAACAATTATCATCTTAGAATGCTTTCTCACACAAATTGGTAGCCCCGTATTAATTTAATAATAGAATTTTCTAACTTCTAAGTTCTAGCACAAAAACCTTGAATTCCTTTATGTTTCGAAACTTGTCGATCATCACAGAAATATGCAAAAATATAATTTAATCCAATATTTTTCATCAAAACAAATCAAAAATCCATTTAGAAACCATTGATGCATAAATTGCCCCCTCTAGTGATGTTTATGCATAAAAATTGTGATTTTAAGTTATAGAATTCACCTTTGGAGAAATCTCGCTGAAAGATTTGTGTTTTCAGTAGAACATAGATTTTATCTCCTAAAAATTCACCCAAACAGAATTAAATCTATAAAAATCAGTAAACAACCTATTCAAAATAATTTTCTCATAATTTATTTCATAGAAATCAGTTTAGGAATTGAAAGAGAAGGAAAACTTACGATTATGGTCAAGAAATCGCGAAACTGAAAGGTGTTTTCTTAATTTTTGTTGAGAGAAATATTTTGAGAGAATTTTTTTGCCAAGATACAAAAAAATAAAGTGATGGCTGCTGAAAAACCTAGGCTGGCTGAATTTTACAATATATATTATGGTTTGGGTGCAATTTCCACTAATACCCTTAATTAACTAGGTTATGAGGATTTTAGTGTAGTTGGCTTTTGGGTATTTAGGCTTTTTATTTAAATTTTGGGCTGATTATAATTAAAAATAAAAAGAATATTTTTCTTATTATTTCTATAATATTTCCCCCAAAATATTTATTTTAAAAATTATTTTAAAATACTCATAAAATCGTTTTATGCTTACAAATTATCTTTATGCATGAAAATTCGTTTTATTTAAAATAAATTCTTTTATGCAAATGCACTTCATGTAAATCATTTATTTCACAATAACAACTCATCTTATGCATATTAAAATTAATTTAATATGCCACATGCTCATCAACACATAGATTACTAATTTTCACAAAAGCACACACTTAACCATAATAGTTTTAAATCAAGCAAATTATCACGAAAATTTATAGGATAGGTTGTGGGTTGTTGCACAATTGTGGTTGGAAAATTAGAGGCATAGGTATAGGTGACTATATGTTTGATAGTATTTGTGTGTTTAATATAGTTAATGAGATTGAAGGTGACTATGTAAGAGGTGATTCTTAATTGAGAATAAACTAAAAAGAATTTGGTAAAACATATGAAGATTGAGAAGTTGGATAAGTGCTATCTATAATAAGATATGTTATATGATGAAGAACAATTTCAAAAAATTAAGAAGATTGAGAAGTTGGAGTAGATGAAATCAAGGAAATAGCTCAAAAAATACTAAGCTTTAGTGATTTTTTCAATGTGATCACCAAAGAAAACTTTTTGTTAGGAAATACCTAAACTTTCAAAATCATCTCACATTAAGGTCACTAGATGGAACCCAAGCCTAAGAAGTTAACATGGAATGCCACATTAGAATATATGCTAACTCCTTTTGATAGCTAGATGAATATGCCATATCGTCATATCACATGGATTAACTTAGTTGACTCAATCTTTCGCACTATTTTAATGACATGGATAGAGTTCACCAATCCATGGTTGACACATGTCAATAAGCCAGGTGAAAACTCTTTTTACTTTTTTCTCTTATCTCTTCCTCATTTCTCTTTTTTCTTATTCTCTCACTAAAATATTTCTCTATCTGTTGCTAAACATCCATTTGAAATTGATTTAGGACTTGGGATTTATATGATTAGGCTTTGTGTGTTAAGCGAAAAAATAGGAGCTTAATTTTGGAGTACTTTGTTTATTAGAAATTAGGAATTAATTTAGAAGGTTTAAGGTTTGGGAAGGAAAGGAAATGAAAGAAAGGCCAGAGGATATAGGATTGTAGGTTCGGATCAAAGAAATTTTCTCTAAAATAAGCATTGATTTTAGAGAACAAAATAGATAAAGAAGATGGATTGGATGCGCAGGAGGCTAGAGCAGCTTGCTCTTAATTATTGTAAGTGTCTATTTCTATCTATTATATTATTTGAATAGGGTCAATGGGATGATGTTCATTTTTTTATTGTGTTGGTATTTGGTTGGAAGTAGTATTAAATGGGTGTAGTAATATATGTGGGGACCTGTAATTGAATACTAACAAAAGTGTGCAAACAGTGTATACTTAGGGTTTTGGATATAATATTTATATAATTGGGTTTCTTTATAATTTCAGGCTTAGGGCGTAGTAATATATGTCGGTAAATCTTTACTGATGGAAAATTTTGACTGTAGGCAAATTGAAGATAGCATAACAATCAGTAAGTTTGTCATTTAATTATTGACGAAATTTCCATCAGTAAACAAACAATAAGTTCATTAGTAAATAAAAATAATATTAAATAAAAAATATATATCTGTTAGTATTTTTTGAACAGTAATTTTTTAATTAATTGTAATTGCATTTTGTATCTAATAAATATATGGATATATATATATTAAATTAATATAAAATATAAAATTAATTTCATTAAATTAAATTAATGTAAATATATACATAATATATAAAAGTCTAAATGTCAAAAAGTAGTATAACTAATAAAAAATAGAAATTTAAGTAAGATTTATTGCATCATCATCATCACCCTCTTGACCCTTCTCATCCAACAGATAATTATCAGTATGATCAACATGAGAAATAGCAGCAACAAGAGCAACAGTAGCAGTATTGCCTATAAGAGGTATTGATGGAATAGGAACTAGAGGCATAGCAATCAGTAAATGAGCTGGAAGAGCTATCCCAGTATGCTATGACATCGACTACAAGTACTCCTTTATAGCTCGCATCTAAGCATCAATAGCCAGTGTATGAGCACGATAGCTAGTAATCCTCTCATCTACTTGACTATTTACCTCTCACTGAATCTCTTCAGCTGAAAGGGGTAGAGGGGATAGGGCAGAAGAAGTGTTGGAACCCTGAGTGTCCATAAAAATGCAGAGCCTAAGAACCGATGCCATAAATCCTATCCTTCATTGATCCCCCAGTTGCCTGAAGGAATAGCTCTCTGTCATATACCAAATGAGACTCATTGGATTCCAGGGTTGGCTATGATAACTGCTCATAGAGGTTATGGGCATTCTCTTGTATTTTATAAAGTATTAGTGATTGTAATAATACTATAACATTTGAAAATTTTGAATTTCGATTTAGCTATTTTATTACTCACACTAACCCTCCAAGATCTGGTATCAACAAATGGATGCCCATCATGCTTCTTTATATGTGTGTACATAAAGATGTCAATGGGTTGAACCTCGCGTCCCAATTTATGAGCTTGTTATTAAGAATTAATCAAATATACAAACAAGTAATTCTATAAATAAAAAAATTATGAAATTATTTATCAATCATCTGGCTTGCTCCTAATATGGTATAGACCCACCAATGTGCCATGACGGACCATATCTTGGACCATCTTTCTTTATCATCATGTTCGTGCTAGCCTAATGAGATAATGCTTGGAACTAAGGAGTACCCTAATGTCTATGCCAGTTCTCTCATGCCACATTTGGCGTCTCGGTCTCCTTCCCCTTATGCTTCACATCGTGAAGCAAGTTCTTGCATCATAATGTAGCCTTTTTTTAGAAGGCTATCTTAGCTAAGGCGTCGATCACCTGCTCCCGCTGAAATTATTTCTTTAACAATGTAAACACAACAAAATTAGTATTTAAGTAATTACGTTGCAATTACTTTATAACTTATTAGGTGAGAATTGAAATTATTACATATTTTAAACTCCTCCCAAAAGAAAATCTTTACCATCTATAGTACCTTCTTCTAATTATATCCATCCTTATTAACCTTTTGTTTAAATATTTTCTATCATGTGTAGGAGCATTGACTAGAAGGATGCAAACTGCAAAAAATAATAATAATAATAATAAATAATGTTACAAATAAATATCTTCCTCATTATATGGTTAGTCCTAATTATATCAATAGAAATTAAATAAATTAAATATTACGTACCTCCTATAAACCAAAGTGATGAATTGTGAAGGAGGAACTATGTATGCCTCATCTTTATCATCATTAAGTTTGACATCTCGGGATGATGAAAGAGTAGATGTAGAAGGAGTAGAAGTAGAAGAAGAAGAAATAGAAGGAGCAAAAGTAGAAGAAGCTTATGGAATATATAAAGGTGCAGAAGTAGTGGGAGGTCTAAAACTAAAGATAGATGCAGAAGAAGTGGGAGGTCCAAAAGTAAAGGGAGGTGCAGAAGTATAAGCAGCATATATGGATGGAGTAATTAATGGCAAAGATGGCTAAGTAGAGGGGGCAGACATGGAGAGATAAATAGACAGTAAAGAAGACAAGGATGAAAGGGCTAGAGGTTGCTCGCCTATAGGTGTCTGATCTAAAGATGTCCAAGCATGAATGCGACCACTATGGCCATGACCACCACCCTCATCTTTAGATACATGTCTCGACATCTAAAACTAGAGATAAGATACACATCTTGGCATCTATAGTAAATTCACAATATGAATTCACCACATTTCATAAATTCATAACATAGCATAATAAATTCACTTCATAAATTTCTAGCTCCTACTTACTTTATTTTTTGGAATTAATTAACTTTTTACTACTAATTTTTTATGAAATAGTTGCTCATTAAGGTTATTTTTTAATAATAAATTTACTATTAGTTTTATTATGACTCTTAAAATTATTTTTCTTTTATTTTTAATCTTATTTTATTTTACTTCTAGTTTTATATTATTTTTATTTTTCATACTGTTGGATATTAACTAACTTGGTTTTAGGGTATTTTTTTTAAATTCTTATTTCTATTATATTATTACTATTACTATTGTTACTATTAATTTATTTTTACTTTTATTTTACTATTGTTTTTATTTTTTATGCTATTGGATGTTAACTAACTTAATTTTTAAATGTAATTTTTATTTCTTTTTTCTATACTTTTATTACTATTAATTTACTTTTCCTTTTGTTATTATTATTATGTTTTGTTATAATTTTGAATATTTTATAATTTAGTTTTTGCACTACAAGTAATTATATAGCATGCTTGTCTTTTGTGGATCTTTTATAATTTTTATTCTTATTCTATTATAACTCCTAATTTATTTTTTTCTTATTTTTATTTATTTAATGTATTATTTGAATATTCTTTAACTTGATTTTTTTTTTCATTTTTATTCTTATTTGTATTTTTTTTTATAATTTTGGATATTAACTTAGTTTTTTAATTAAAAGGAATTCCATTTTATATTTGCGTTTTAGGGTTTTTCTTTTAACTTTTAATTTTACTCTACTATTACTCTTAATTTATTTGTATTTTCATTTTTATTCTTATTTTCTTTTCTTTTTTCTTTATAGTTTTGGATATTCACTAACTTGTTTGCAATTATGGACTTAAATTAAATGTATACAAAATACATGCTTATTATAAAAAAAAATCATAAAAAATACACATAGCTAATAAAGACAGCAACATATACTAAAATACATGTAAAATATACATACAACAAATACAAAGTATACATATATTATTATAATATCCAAATTCCATACAATTTATTAATATACCAACTTTTTGTAGTGTAGAAATTCAGTGAACACAACAGAAAAATATCATAAGAAACAAAAAAAGAAAAAAAATTATAAGCCAATTAAAAAATCGAGACAAGAAATTATAACCTAAAAGATAAAAAATTTAAAGAATTCCATATAAATTACAAAAATAATTAACAAATTACAGAAATATACACAATTACATTAAAAATAAATTACATAAATGAAAAATACATATATATTCTATATGTATACTCAAATTTTTAGTTAAAATATTCTTAAATATTCTCAACACACAAAAAATTAAAAAAATTCCTATAAATATTTCATATTTTCCCAAACAATTACATAAATTATCAAAAAAAAAAAAAACGCAATATTATACAAAATACAAAAAATAAAAAAACGCTAAATAAATTAAAAAATTAACAAAATAACAAACTACAAAAATACCAATATTACAAAAAATTCAGATTACAAAATTTCAAAAAATTAACGAATTTATACAAAATATTAGGGATAAGCATGGTTCAGGGAATCTGGAGATTTAAAAATCTTCAGAATTAAACTAAACCTCAGAGATTTCTAAAATGGATCCTCAGAATTGAACCATGGAGAAAAATCTCCATACCAAACTGTTTCTATTTCAAAACAGTTTGAGTTGGAGATTTGGATCTAATGGGATGGTTCGGTTCAAAATGGGACAAAATGGAGATTCAAAGATTTTCTATTTTTAAATAGTTAAAAATATATGGTTTGGTATGGTTCGTATGGTTCTTAATATGAATAACTACTAATCTTCAAAACTATACAAAAAAAAAAAAAAGAGACGATTTGATTCAGAAAAAATCAAACAGTCAACAGATATTTTTTTTATTATAGAGATTTTCAGTATAGTTTGGTATCTCTAAGTCTCATATTCAGTTGTTTAAGATACCAAATTGATTAACAAATTAATAAAAATTAACCAATTGCAAACAAAAATTATCCAAGCTAACAATTATAAAAAAAATTAACAAATTTCAAACAAAATTTATCTAAATTAAAAAATTATGCATAAGTACACAAATTAAAAAATTAAATCAAAAATAAAAAATTAACAAATTATGCAAGAAAATACAGAAAATTAACAAATTAAACAAAAAATACAAAAAAATAAACAAAATATTTAACGAATTATACATAATTCCCAAAATACCATACATTTTAATTAGAAAAACAAATATCACATAAAATTCACAAAATACCCAAATTACATTAAAAAATTGCAAAAAAATTAAAATTATAAACCTTGTGCTTGAACGGTGAAGCACGGTGAGAAAGGATTGGAGCATCAACCGGGGCAATGGCAAAGAGGACTAACATAGAAATTAAATGAATAAACTAATTAAACTCAATAGAAAAATTAAATAAAAGAGCTAAAATAAAAAAAATTACCTGAAAATTACCAAAACAACCAATGATAGTGGACAGCGACAACGATAGAGAATTACAGAGACAAAGGCCATTAGAAAGAAGAAAGAGAGGAAAAAAGAAGAAAGGGACATGTGCGATTTATATTAGGAATTTACTAATGGATTTACCAATGGGAAGTTATGTGGCATTAGTGATTCTTAGTAAGTGCTAGAGAATTTGGAAAGGCATAATTATGTGATGATGGATTATCGATAGACAATTTAGCCCACGTGGTATTTCATTAGTAACTAATTAACTTGGCGCTAAATTTTTGCGCTTGTCTTTTGTAACACATTCTGTTAGTAATCATTTTCTAACCTGTCAATAAATACTCATGTCACTTATTTTTTCCATTTATTTCCAACTAAAATCTTTTGTTGGTAGGTATTGATGAAAGTTTGTCAGCATTCTATTAGTAAATGTGTTTAATTTTTTTTTCATCAACATTTCATCAGTGATCCATAAGTAATTACTGATGGTTGTTCATTCGTCAATGAAATCCATCAGTAATATTATAGTTTCTTATAGTGCATACAAATAATTTAGAGGGAGCAAACCTAGTAGATGTCAATGTTAATGAGGTAAGTATAAGCAATGATACAGATAGGCAAGGACAAGAAAAAGAGAAGAGGAAATGGACATTAACTGAACAGAACCAGTATAACCTTAGGGTAAAGAAGTGCAGTTCAAATAAAAGTAAAGGATGCGAGGGTAGCTCAATTGAAAGTGAAGGTAGCTTAGATGAGGGGATGAAGATTATATGGATCCTTCCATTAAGTTCTTAGAGAGTAATAATGATATAGAGGATGGTAATAATGATTGTTTGGGAAGAATGTAGATAAGGATACAGAGAGATATGAGAAAGAGACCATTAAGGTCAGTTGATCCATCTTTAGGTGACATTGAAATTGAATGTGAAGATTTTGATTTAGCCCCTTTGATGAACTTTAATATGCTTTTAACACATATAGTGATATTGAGTTAAAAAACAAAAGGTCAAGAGTTACATACCTTGAGTTTAAGGCTGAGAGATACATGGCTAATCCAAAACTAGTGGCTAGTATAAAGTTCAAAAATTTAAAAGAATTTAAGAAAGCCTGTTGGCAATAGGTTAGATTAAATAGGTAGAAATTGCTAATCCAAAATTAATGGTTGGTATAAAGTTCAAAAATTTAGAAGAATTTAAGGAAGTGTGTAGGCAATGGGATAGGATAAACAGGCGGCAAATTAGGTTTGGGCCAAATGACAAGTAGAGATGTAAGGCAAAATGTATGAGGGGACTTCCTTTCTATATTTTTTGTAATCCTATGGTTGCAAGCCCTTCCAATATTAAATATAGAATATTAGAGCATACTTATAGTGAGTATAATATAATGTGATAAGGGACAAAAATAACCCAAAGGAATAGCAGGCCTAGAGGAAGTACAAGCCCGTCTTCATCTAAGCTCTTTAATCTCTCCAGATTGACTAGAGCCTGCAAATAAAGCCCATAAAAGGCAAGCTCAAGGGAGATGGTATACTGATTTTGAGGAATGACGCCTTCGCTTTGCCATCCTATAAGGGACTTCACCTTTTAGTTCCACCTCAAGTAATTTGCTTAATAAGCTATTCACCATGACTAAAGTTCTATAGTATAGATATCAATAGAAAAGGCACTTGATCATGCAGCGCCCCTTGGACCTTGACACCACCAGTCATCTAGCACATCACAAAAGATAAGCCCTCATACCATGCTCCTACTATCTAAATACTAACCATACCAATCATAAGCATGCTATGTTAGGAGACATTCTCTCCCCTCTAAAAAGGCCACAATGAATAGCTTAAACTCTAAACAGAAGGATCAACACATAACTCAGATAGCTTGAACTATACATCTCTCTCATCTCTTTCTCTCAATAAAAATTCTCTAGCCAAAGAAGAGAAATCTCCTTCTTTGATCATTGATGAACCTTATACTAAATTAAGCATTTAAGGAAACTGCCTGGCCCTTCTTGATCTTTGTTTCATCTTTATAAGTTTCTAACATCAAGGCCTAATCTCATAGATCAAGCCAAAAATCATCTTGGTTAGTCCAGTTATGATCAAATTAGTACCATCTGTGGGAAATGTTGGCTGATCTCTTATCATATATCATTCTCTTCTTCCTTTGAGGATAGCGACACTCGTTTTCCTTTTTTGGCCAAAATGCACTATTCTTTACTCCTTAAGTGAACTCAAAAACACCAATTTACCTGTAAAAAAATTTAAACACAATTAAAAAAAATTGCCCAAATCTTCAAAAAAATGACTAACCGTCAAAAGTATGACGTCTATAATCTTTCAACCTTATAACATTTGCCCCACCTTTATACAAATATTTAAACCCCACATGTTGTGGACCAAAACACCTTCTTCCAACTTCTCAGCAATATGCTCTCTCAATAGTCCTCAACAGGACCTATTGTTGCCAACTTAGATATTGTTAAACTTGATTTGGCCCTTACCATGAGGTTCATAAGTGCCTTTTCCTCTATCATCCAAGCCACTCCACAACAACCAATACCCTTAAACCATAATACAATCATCGTCCTTGAAATAACTCTCAAAAGGGAGGTGGTTAGATGCTTGATCAATGGAGACCAACCTTAAGGTATTCTTAGAGTGGTAGGTGGTTAGATAATGGTTGGAGATAAAGGGAAGATGGCAAGATCCAAAGTGGTGAACGTTGAGGAGAAAGGTACTTTTAAAGGCGAGAAGAGGATTCTAAATACTTTGAAATGCCTCCTTCTAGAGTAGAATATATGCATGCATACGTAGAGACTCTCATGCAAATAGTCGAGAATGAGCTAGAGATGGCCCTCATTCACATTGTCATGAAAAGAGTGACGTTGAGTGAAATAATAGTAGGAGGAATAAGGAGAGGAGAGGAAGGTTAAGGAGCACTGGAGACCTTGATAGATAGTCTAGGAAGAGGGGTGAAGAGATGATAAATCAGAGTATGGTTTTTCTTCACATTAAAGAGATCAAAGGTGAAGAGGTTAATAGCAAAAGAAAGAGGGAAGCTATGCAACAACTCATAGATGAGATGAAACAAGATCAAAGTAAGAAGGGTATTGATAAAACACTAAAGTTAGCATTGAAGTCTTCTTTCTTCAAGCTTATTCAAGATTATTACATACCCAATAAATTTAAGCCCCCATTTCTTAGGAAGTATAATGGTGAGTTAGACTCTAGAATCCATATCTTGGACTATAAACATGCAGTAGAGCTCTAAACCACTAATGATGAAGCATTATGTGGAGCTTTTAGAGGCTCATTGGAAAGGAAAATGATGCCATGGTTTGATGATTTATAGGAGGGAATCATTTCCTTTTTCATGGAGCTGTCCACTACTTTTATGCATTGCTTCATCTCTAGCATCTCAGTAGAATGAAAACCCAATATCTCGAGTCAGTGATGCAAAGGAAAAATGATTCCCTGAGGGACTATATGGCTCAATTCATTAGAGGCATTGAAGGTCACTCAACTTGACCAGGATAGAATGATTGAAGCCCTATAAGCTAGGAACTTTCACACAAATTACTTTAAATAATTGTGTAGACATGCCCACGCACTCTAGAGGATACAACGGGCCTTATTTAAAAATATATCAGATAAGATGACACACTTACTTTTAGTCAGTTTTCAAAGAAAAGAAAGACATAAATGGCCTCTAAAGCCGTGGCATAACTAAAAAATGAGTTTGAGGTTCAAAGAGAAAGAGAAAGTTAAGAAACCATCCAAAATGAGGAGAAATGGTAGAGGTCAAAGCAATAGAGCACCAGCTGCCTTCAACCCTAGCTAGCTCACTCCCTTGAATGCTAGCCTAATAAAGGTGTTCACTACATTTAAGGATAAAAACATTTGGGCTGACCATAGGCCCATGCTTTCTCCATTAGAAAGCAAAGACCAGAGTAAGAATTGCCTTTTTCACAATGCCTATGGTCATAATACAAATGACTGCAGATAATTAACAAAAGAAATGGAGAGGTTAATAAAGCACAGATACTCAAACAAGTTTATGAAGAGAGACAATGGGGACAAGGACAAAGGAAAATAGCTTAAGGGGCCAAATGATGGCTCGACAGGGGTCATTCATTAAATCACTAGGAGGCCAAACAAAATACTAGTAAGTACCAACAAAGCAAAGGCTTTAAGGAGAGGAAAAGAGCCTAAGTACATATATTATAATTCATTAAAGGTAAAATTGGCCAGACTAGAGTATCCTTCACACCCCACATATAGATCCTTTGGTCATCCAAGCTCTAATAGCCTATTATGTAGGAAAGCGAATCTTGGTTGACAAAGGCAGCTCAGTCAATTTATTGATAGCATATGCGTATGTGAAGATTGGATTCAGAGAAGATAGCGTGTAAGAGGTGAACAACCTAATTTGTACTTTAGATGAAATAGAAGTCCCATCAATGATAGTGGAAAAACTACATAATAGGCATTGAAGGAATGGTGAAGTCAATCGAAGTGAAAGCAAGGTGGTGGGGTGAAATTTCAAACATTTTAAAATTTCACTTCACCCAATTAGATCCAAACATTCATTCAAGCAATCAATTACTTTGTGTGTAAAATACATGTGCATATAAAGACGAAGGAATGGTAATCATATTACCTACTAAAGATTCCTTCTTCCTTTAACAAAGAGCTCTCTAAGTGTAAAGCCTCTAGATCATTCACACCTAGCTCATCATCAAGTTTCCCCTTGGTTTCTTTAGTATTCTTGAATCCCTGTCTTGGTTGTCTAATATTGATTCAAGATCTTCTCTGAAAAATCTTAGGAAAATAAGGTTTCTCTTTGAATTGTTTTGGATTAAACCCATTTTTCAATTTTAAAGCATTTGTTCTTTTACAAAGAACAAAGAAGAGAAATGGAGATCAAAAGAAAAATTAAAGAAACTCTTTCTTCATATTTTTCTTTTTCTCTCTCAATTTCTCTTTCTAAAAGCTTCAAAATGAAATATGTTTACCTAATGAAGATGATGCACATAAACCCTTTATGTATATCTTTTCTTAAGACTTAACTTTTAAGTCTTTGCTAAAAGACTCTTCCACCCTTTTATGCTTTATGTTTTATTAAGAAATGTCCATTTTACCCTTTAGGCCTCATGAATATTTCCATAAAGCTAATTAAAGTAGAGATAACCATTTTAGGCTGAGTAGAAAACTCTCTAACCCCTAAACCCATCACATGGGCTTATGAATAGTGAATTTTCTCTAACCCCCTAAATTACCTCTTTTCCATATCACATATGGACTTAGGCCACATCTCATATGTTTAAGGTTTTTACTAAGTTTAAAATTAAGTCTTTACTTAGTCCAAATCATTTTTAATTTAATCTTTCTCATTTACATCATATACAAATCAAGATTTAATTGAATTGAAACCTTTAAAGATTAAACATCAAGACATACTAGGGTCCTTGTAAATATAATTGCATATTTAATCATTTTACCACTAGTAAATTAATAAAACACTTTTATTAATTATTATGGTAAACCTTTTACACTTGAAAAGTGATCACTATTGGGTGTGTGACTTTCTAGTTTCATGCTTAATTGGCAATGGGAACGAGAAAATATTTTTCTCTACTAATGTGAAATCCTCACTTCACACTTAGTCCCATAAGTCGCGAGTGATAGCATTCTATATCATGACTACTTAATTAGAAATATAGTTGATTACTTTAAACATCATATGGACCATTAATCATAAATTATCATGCACTAAAATTTCTTGGTTAGGGTAATAGTTTATGTCAAACCCTAATGTGCATTGATTCTATGTCCTCAGTTCTAATTCTTAATGAGATTAGATTCCTACTAGAAACTCTTTCTAGTGAATCTTACTATTCTGGCTAGAAACTTTAGTTATCAAGAATAACTAGATAGCATAGGATGTATACCTCATTTACTCAAGGTAATGAATTTTATCTTCGAGATCACTTACCTCCATATATAACAAATTAAAACTATCACATGCCATAAATTTGTACATGAATAGTACATTTATGTAAGCAGTAATAAATTCTAATCACCTATGTATAAGATATAGTATCTCTTAAGTCAAAGGACTATATGCACTATTATGACCTAGATGATAAATAATTAACAAGCAGTAAAACCCTATAGTATTATCATCTAATGTCACAGTTCGACTATTCATCCTATGAATATCCATGTATTTTTATTGACATCACATATTAAGCAGCATAAGATTCACTACCTCTATAATCATCTGTATCACATACTAATTATAGAAAACAAATAGAGGTAATGGTCTTCTAGAATTAATAATTCCCAGTCATTAATCCTATGATCATGAACATATTTAAAATATTTTTGTACAAAAGCAATTTGTCACACATAGTCTCAACACTTGAGAATAGATCCTATTACAAATACTTACATACTATATTCAATAATACAAAACCCTTTTCATAAAATGAATATATTTATAATGTCATTAGGAATTATTATCTACTATTACATAACTATTATATGGCTCCTTGGGTACATACTACTATTAGGCACGACCTTATATAGTGTAACAATCATGGCTCGATATCTCATATCAACATAAGGCATTTGAGGATGATGATTTCTAAACTTGATGGAGTAGAATTTTGTGTGTATGACATATAGGAAAAGCAAGAAACCTAGCAAGAAAGGAAAAGAGATAAGAAGGGTCTCGCTGTAGTGCAAGTTAACGAAATGGCGGAAGTTGAAGCCACTATTAATCTTCTAAAGTGTGAACCCTTAATTTTGCACCCTCTAGTATGCATTTGAACCTTATAAGCACTTAGACTCGGCAAACAAATCTCTAGAAGCTGAAAAATCTCAAAATGAGAAAATTGGAAAAATCCAAATGTCTTTTTGACATTTGAACCCTTCAAATCATCCAGGACTGAGTAAAAAATACAATGCAACTATATTGTGAAAAATGGATGAGAAACAAGTAAGAACGGGCGAAAACGGGCCCGTTACCACAAAGCCCTAAGGTGCCATAGAGCCCTTTGTGGCAACTTCGATGAATTCTCTTATTTTGGCAATCCTACATCAGAATTTTAGTGTTTTCCTCCTCCAATCTTCCCTTTATATATAGAGGACCTCTATACACTTCCAATCACCAACTTCCAGAGCTTGAAAAGTATTAACTTCAAGCAAACCACTTTGCATTTGCTCCTTGTTTTGCAAAGCAAGTTGGGGGGGGGGGGTTCTTTTTAATTCCTACTCAACTAGTTAAAGGCTTTATGCCCACCTGTTCAAGGCAAGTCTATTGCCCAAGGCTCATATTGGGAGGTTTCTCGTTGATTCCTACCTAACTAGTCGAAGGCTTTCCACCCACCTGTTCGAGGAAAGTCTATTGCCTAAGGCTCGTGTTCGCCATCCGAGGCTAGTCGCTTCTCGCCGTCTGAGGCTCATGTCGACTGTCTGAGGCTAGTCACTACCCATCATCCAAGGCAAGCTGCCACGCCATTGGAGGCTAGCTGTAGCCAGCCATTCGCCCTCAGAAGCAAGCCACCACATTGTTTAAGGCCAGTCATCGCCCACCATCTGAGGTAAGCTTCTTTTCCTTTAATTTTCTTTTGTCTAAGTTTCTTTGCCTCTTTTAGTTAGTTAATTGAATTAATTCATCTAGGTTACTAGCTAACTAACTTAGTAGTCAATTAAGTTAATTAATTAACTCAACTCTCTTTTAATCAATCAATCAAAACATGATAAAGTGGCTAGGCTAAACTAACCCCTTCGCGAGAAAGAAGAACTGTATAAGTTTTGATTTCGATTCAAAGGGATATGCAGGTATACTTAGTTCAAGCATCGAATCTAATTAAAACTAATCAACTTTGCTCTCTCTATCACCTTCTTCACTTGCTCTTATTTTATTTTCTTTTACTTTATTATTAGGTTTAGTTTGGGGAATGTGTGACTTTCCTAGAACCCATAAGGGCTAGAGGAGGTATCTCCTAACTTTGGGATTTCATTATAACATTAACATTCCTTTATTTTTGGATTATAATTGTGTGTAAACTTTGTGGATTGAATGATCATGCATATTATAAACAGTTCATGCATTTTAAATTATTCACGAAATATATTTTAAGTTACTTTCATATTACTTGGCTAAACTTATTCTATTAAATTAAACCGAAAACTTAGTCCCCAAATCCTTTTTAGTTTTAAGGCTAGTAATCTTTTCCTTTGTGTAATAATTGGAGTCAAATGGGTTTTTTCTTATATTTTCTCAAATAAAAATAAATTAATGTGGTGACTCTAAAAAATAATTTTCAAATCTATTAAAGACAAGCCCGAGGGCTTCCTCGTGAGTTCTTTTCCAAATGAGCATTTTGATTCCCTTCAGTGGATTGGACCAGTGCTTGGGTGAGGCCTCACAACTAGCGACTCCACTAAGGAATAAATTTTCTTTTAATAAAAGAAAAAAATAAGTGGACTACTAATTGGTTTAAAAAGAGTTTAGCCATTTAATATGATTGTGACTTTGCATCACTTGTATAGGCTCTTTGCCATTTAATTTAGTTTTAAGAAAACAATGGATAGTGAGTAACATCGAGTGGGTTGAGTATGCACGTATTGTTAGACTCACACAAGGCTCCTTAACTCACATGTGGTTAGGTATATTGCTGTTCTAGTGTGATGAGTACCTAAACTGAGTCACCCTTATCCTTTCATGTAATGACCTAGATCCTAATCTTAGGTTGTACATACCATAATTAAAACCTTGCATCTTTGCATTCTCATGAAATGTTTTCCCATGCATATCATGCATCCATATTGTATAACAAAACATGCATTCATATTGGGTTTAGGTCAAACCTTGAACCAAAGAAGGGTCAAACATTCTTACCTCCATTCAAACACCTCCCCCATAAACACTCTCACCTATACCCCATCACTTATCCAATAACCTTTAGACCATCACCCTAAACCTTTTACCTAAACACCATTATCCCTTTACTCTACCCCTTAACTTAAAACCCTAGACACTCTTACCTCCATCCAAACACCTTCACGCCTATAAACCTAAAACCATCACCCTGACCTTTAATCCTAAACACCTCACCCTAGCTATTATCTTAAACACCATCACCTTAACCATATACCTTAAACACCTTACCCTAGCTTTACCCTAAATACAAAACACTTGAACTTCACATCTCAAAAGTAAACCTAAACCTCCTTAAACCTTTAGACCTTAAGCCATAAACCAACAACCCTAAAAACCCTGCTACCTGACCATAAACCTAACCCAACGCCCCTATCATTATTAAAAAAAATAATAATAAAATAAACACCTTAGATTCTCTATACCAAAACTATTATCTTGATCCTAACCCCGTTCAAAATCAAACCCACTATCCTTAAGCCCAACATCCGTGGCCCATTACCTTTAAAACTAGCCTATTACCCTTAGGCCTAACAACTTTGGCCTAGCACGCTACCTTAAACCCAATACCTTTGATTCTACCCTAAACACAAAACATTTGCCCCATCTCACCTTAAGTCCAAAAAATGGTTGGCCCTTGACATAATAGAGAAGCTGTAACAACCCACACCTACCCTAGAAATTTTCGTGACAATTTGCTTAACTTAAAACTATTAAGGTTAAGTGTGTGTTTTATGGAAATTTATGTGCTATGTGATCAATGAGTATGTGGCATGTTAAATTAATTTTAATATGCATAATATAAGTTATTATTGTGAAATAAATGATTTACATAAAGTGCATTAGCATAAAATAATTTATTTTAAATAAAATGAGTATTCATGCATAAAGGCAATTTTTAAGCATAAAATAATTTTATGGGTATTTTTAAAATGATTTTAAATAAATGTTTTGGGGGGAATTTTCATGAAAATAATAAGAAAAATATTTTTATTTTAATTACCTATAATCAACTCCTAGATTAAATAAAAAGTCCAAATACCTAAAAGCCCACTACCCAAAAACCCTTCTAAACTAGCTCATTAAGGGTATTATTGGAAATTGCCCAAAACCCTACATTTAAAACACCAAATTTTGGCCAGCCCTAGTGTTTCAGTAGCCACTACTCTACATTTTTTTTTTTGTATTTTGACAAAAAAAATCTCCCAAAACATAAGAAAACACCTTTCAATTTTGCGATTTCTCGACCGTAATCGTAAGTTTTTCTTCTCTTTCAATTCCTTAACTGATTTCTATGAAATAAATTATAAGAAAATTATTTTAAACTAGTTGTTTACTAATTTTTATAGATTTAATTCAGTGTGGGTGAGTTTTTGAAAGAGATATCTAATTCTCTACTAAAAACACAAATCGTTTTACGCGATTTCTCCAAAGGTGAATCCTATGATTCAAAATTAAAATTTTTATGCATAAACTATACTAAAGGGAGAGATTTCTATATCATTACATTCTAAACTGATTTATGATGTGTTCTAATGAAAAATATTAGATTAAACCATATTTCTACATATTACTGTAATGACTGAAAGTTTCAGAAAACAAGGAAATTCAAGGTTTTTGTGCTAGAATTTAGAAGTTAGAAAATTCCATGATTTCATCTGCTTATGGCTACCGATTTATGTATGGAAGAATTCTAATATGATATTTGTCTCATTTGGATGAAAAATAATGCTTTGAATCTTGTGTTTGCATATCACTATAATGAATGGAAAGCACGGAAAGCTTGAAAACTCATGATTTTCTTCCTAAACCTTAAATTTTGAATTTTCATGTATGAAAAACATCCATAGCTTGATATTCTAAATTGATATTTGTTATGGTTGAATGGAAAATAATGATTTAAACCACATGTTTATATATTGCTGTAATGACCAGAAAGTATCAGAAATAAGAAAACTCATGATTTTTCAACCTAGAACCTAAAGTTTGAAATTTTCATGCATATGGATTTATACATAAGCCAATTCCTACATTTTTATATTCTAAAATGATTTTTGTTTTGATTACATGAAAAATGTTGGTTCAAACCATGTTTCTACATATTACTATAATAGACGGAAAGAGTGAAAAGTAAGAAAATTCATTTTTTCCTTTAATCAGAGCATTCGACTTACATTGGGATTTTTCTCCCAATGTCTATAATTTTTATGTGATGTATTTTAATGATTATTGACATGTATGTATGTATGAAAAATGGTTAAATTGCATGTTGGCAGAAAGAATGACTCTAGACAAGCCTAGCGGCACTTTGGTATACTTAAGGTATACTTAAGGTATCTTAACCTTATGTTGTGATTAGAATGTGAATGTGAATATGATTGGATAATATGGAAATAGGTTTTATGAAGAATTAATAATTAATTAATGGTCTTGAATTTATGAAGAGATTGATTGAAAGAATTGGTCATAAGAGATGAGCATGATATTTGAAAGGTTATTTGTTCAGATGACATGCATAGAAGTGTTAAGCATACTAAGATGATTGTTAAAGTGTATTGATATTGAGGTAATGATATTTTGTTGACCTTAGAAAGGTATTAACATGATTGTAATGTGTTTTCATGTGGGCCTATAAAGGTTAAGTGTATAAGACTTTTAAAATCAATATGTTATGTGCAAGTGATGAGTGCACTTATATGTGCAACTCTAAGTGTATGTGAATGTTATATGTGCATGGGGTAGTAATGGGATAGGATAGAATCATGATTAAATAAATACTAAGTATTGAATTAAAAATTATGATAGAGCTTAAGGAGTTTTAGAGGTTCAAAAGGGCTACGTGTACTAGGAGCAAAGGAAATACAAGGTGAGTAAACCCTATATTCATGCTACAAGTGTGAGTAAACACTGTTATCTTGTTTCAAGTGTGAGTAACCTTATATTATGTTACAAATATAGGATATCATGTTATGTGAACCTTGAGATCTTGAAACCCAAGTTCATCCTATCCTCAAATATGATTAAGTGATTTCTTTGTAAAGCTTAGGTTGCTGAAGGATAATTGGTCTAAAAACCATTTTTGTTTATCCAATGATAATTCCTTATGATTATTGCCTAACTCATATTCTTTCTAGAACTATCCTATTTTTATATCTTTTACTCAAAGTTAAATTGCCATTGTTATTATGATACATATTATTGCTACCTTAAATGTTATTGTTATATGTGAATACCAATAGCTTTAGCTATGGTACCTTTAACCCTTTATGCAGAAGTCTTTATGCCAATGTGGGTAATCATCAAAACCTATGCACACGGTCTTAACCCAATAGATAGGGGTAGTGTATCCACCTTAGATAGAAAGGGGCAAATCTAGCCATGAGGCCTGATCAGCTTCACGCCTTTTAAGTGATAGGAGTTGGAATTTGGTTTAATGTCACTCTTCTCTATGTGTTGAAGTGATAGAGCAATAGCCTTCAATCACTAAGTGTTATAAGTGTGATTTCTGCAAACTTGTTAAATTGAACCTTTGCTAAATTGCAACTTGACTCATGGATTATAAATCATGAACTATGTGTATAAGCTATGTGTTTCCTTTTCAAAGGAAGATGTGTTAATGTATGTGCTATATTGTTTACTTATTGAGATCATCTATCTCACCCCTTTTTCTTTCCTTGTGTGGCTCCAGGTGAGCAACATGAGGAGGTAAGGTGATAGCTCAAGCATTCTACTTCACTTGGGACAACTCCTTGTCCAAGTTATAATAATAATATGTTATGAAGAGTTGTCGTTAGATGCTCTGGGAATATTTATTTTTGATGTTTATTTGAGATGTTATTACTTATTAAGTTTTCAAGTGAATTATGAATATTATTTCCTTATGGATTATATGTGAAGCGTCTAATTACTATCTTTTGCAATTAAAGGTTTTTATATAATGTTTTAAATGAGTTATTATATAAGACTTGGTATGATCCTAGGCATGATTTGTATATGTGTAAGTAGGTTCTATAGGCATGGATGACCTTATGTCTCCTTGTGTTCTAGGACCATCATATCTCTAAAGTTGGGATGTGACAGAAGTCTTTTCTCTTAGGATCTATATGCCTATACCTTCATCACCTTTTCTATTCCATACCCATCACTTACCTTGTTGCTTTGATTTGAAGGTACCAATGGCTAACCTACTTGACATGGCTTCCCTAGTCACACTTGTGACCACACTCCATAAGAAGCAAGAAGAGCATTTCCAAGCTATTCTAGCTGCTCAACAAGCCAAATTTGAGGAACAAAAACAATTCATCATTGAGGAAGTTCAAGCCATAATTAACCAAGCTAGCCTTAACCATCCTAACCCAAACCTTATCTAGAACCAGATGAATCTTAGCCCAAATTCGAGCCAAACCAATCCGTATCTAAACCAAGGTGGGAAAATTTTCTACTATCTAGACATTAGAATACTTATGGAGAAACTTGAAGCTATGGAGAAAACTATTAAATCCCTAAAGCACAGTCGTGACCTAATTGATGTGGGTAGTGTAACAACCCACATCTACCCTAGGAGTTTTCATGACCAATTGTTTGAATTTAGAGTTATTATGACAAAATATGTGATTTTATGAAAATTCATGTGTGATGTGATTTATGAGTATATGGCATGTTAAATTAATTTTAATATGCCTAATATGAATTATTATTGTGAAATAAATGATTTATATGAAGTGCATTAGCATAAAATAGTTTATTTTACATAAAATGAATTTTCATGCAAAAAGGCATTTTTAAGCATAAATTAATTTTGTGAGTATTTTTAAAATATTTTTAAATAAATGTTTTGGGATAAATTTTAATGAAAATAATAAGAAAAATATTCTATTTTTAATTACCTATACTCAGCCCCAAAATTAAATAAAAAGTCCAAATACCCAAAAGCCTAGAACACCAAAACACTCATAACTTAGCTCATTAAGAGTAATCTTAAAAATTGTCCAAAACCTACATATAAATATCAAAAATTCAGCTAGCCCTTCATTCTAGCAGTCACCACTCTGTTATTTCATTATTTTGGCATAAAAATTCTCTCAAAATTATTCTCTTTACCAAAATTCACAAAACACCTTCAACTTTGCGATTTCTTGACCGTATTCATAAGTTTTTTTTTTCCTTTCAATTTCTGATTTGAATTTTGTGAAATAAATTATGAGAAAATTATTTTCAATGAGGTATTTATTGATTTTTATAGATTTAAATTGGTTTGGGTGAGTTTTTGATAGAGAAATTAATTTCTCTATTGAAAACACCAACTTTCCTATACGATTTCTCTAAAGGTGAATTATGTAATTCAAAATTAAAATTTTCATGCATAAGCTTAATAAAGGGGGGGGGGGGGGGGGGCGCAATTTCTGCATCACTGAATTCTAAACTAATTTTTTATGTGTTTAGATAAAAAATATTGGATTAAATCATATTTCTGCATATTACTGTAATGACTGAAAAGTTTCAAAAAATAAGAAAATCCAAGGTTTTTGTCCTAGAAATTGAAAGTTGGAAAATTCTATGATTTTATATGTATGTGGCTGCTGATTTGTGTATGATGGAATTCTAAACTGATTTTTTTTTTTAGATGAAAAATAATGATTTAAATCAGGTGTTTACATATTTCTGTAATGAATAAAAAGCGCAAAAAGCTAGAAAACTCATGATTTTCACTCTAAAACCCTAAACTTAGAATTTTCATGCATAAGACATGTCAATGGCTGCTAATTTATACATATTGATGTTCATAAATGATATTTGTTGTGATTGAATGAAAAATAATGGTTTAAAACACCTATTTACATATTACTGTAATAATTAGAAAGTATCGAAAATAAGAAAACTCATGGTTTTTGCATCCTAAAACCTAAAATTGGAATTTTCATGTATATGTTGTACCTATTGCTGCTAATTCATATGGATTAATATTCTAAAATGATTTTTGTTTTGATTACATGAAAAATCTTAGTTCAAACCATATTTTTACATATTACTGTAATGAAAAGAAAGTGTAAAAAGTAAGAAAAATGCATGTTTTCCATTGAATAGAGCACTCGATCATTGTTGAATTTTTTATCCTAATGTCTATAATTTTTATGTGATGTATATTTATTGACATGTATGTATGAATGATAAATGGTTAAATTATATATTGTTTGAAGGAATGACTCTAGACAAGGCTAGAGGCAATTTGGTATACTTAAGGTATCTTAATCTTATATTGTGATTAATATGTGAATGTGAATGGATAATATGGAAGTAGGTTGTATGATGACTTGATAATGATTTAATGATCTTGAATTGATGAAGAGATTTATTGAATGAATTAGTTATAAGAGATAAGCATGACACTTGAAAGGTTATTTGTTAAGTTGACACATATGGATGTGTTAAGTGTACTAAGATGATTATTAAAGTGAATTGATATTAAGAAAATGATATTGTATTAACCTTAGAAAGGTATTGAAATGAATTATAATGTATTTTCATATGGGCTTATAAAGGCTACGTGTACAAGACTTTTAAAGTCAACATGTGATGTGCAAGTGATGAGTGCACTTCTATGTGCAACTCTAAGTGTATGTGAATATTATATGTGCATAAGGTAGTTATGTGATAGGATAGCATCATGATTAAATAAATACTAAGTATTGAATTAAATATCATGTTAGAGCTTGAGGAGCTTTAGAGGTTTAAAAGGGCTATGTGTACTAGGAGCAAAGGAACCATAAGGTGAGTAAACACTATGTTCATGTTACCAATGTGAGTAAACATTATATTATTGTTACAAGTACAAGCTATCATACTATGTGAACCCTTGATATTCTTGAAACCCAAGATCTTCTCTACTTTCAAAATGAAACTCTATGATTTCTTTATTAAGCTTGGGTTGCCAAAGGACAATTAGTGTGAAAAAAAAAACCATTTTTTTTATCTAATGATAATTCCTTCATGATTATTGCCCTAACTTATATTCTTTCTGGAACTACACTATTCTTGCATTTTTTGTTGAAAAACTTAAATTGCTATTGCTAATGTGATGCATGTTATTGTTGCCTTAAATATTATTATTATATGTGATTACCATTAGCTCTAGCTATAATACCTTTAACCCTTTTTATGCAGAAATCCTCACACTAATGTGAGTAATCATCGGATATGTGATCCTCATACTGATGCGAGCAATCATCAGCTATGTGTTCGAGTGATTATGGCAATAGCATTCACTTTATGTGTTCAAGTGATTATGAAATAGCCTTCACTCTATGTGTTTGAGTGATTATGGTAGCAGCCATCACTCTATGTGTTATGTATTATAAGTGTGATTTCTATGAACCTTTCTAAATTGCAAACTATGAAGCATAAACTATAAGTTATGAGCTATGAGCCCTTTCTAAGGGATATGTGTTATTGTATAAGCTGTATTGTTTACTCATTGAGATCATCTATCTCAACCCTTTTTCCTTGTGTGGTTCCAAGTGAGTAGTATGAAGAGGCAAGGTGAAGGCTGAAGCATCCTACTCGCTAGGTAAATTCCTTGTCCAAGATAATTAGTTTAATATGTTATGAAGAGTTATCCTTAGACACTTCGGGAATATTTATTTTTGGATATTTATTTTGAAATGTTATCCTTCGAGGATTTAATTAGATTCTAAATATTATTTCCATATGGATTATGTTTAAAGTATATTTTAACTATGCTTTCACAACTTAAGGGTTTTGAAAAAAAAAGAAAAGGATTTATTTAAGTTAATGTAAAAGGTTTTGGTATGATCCTAAGCAGTATTTGTATAAGTATAAGTGGGTTCTACGGGCGTAGATGACTTTATGTCTCCTTATGTTCTAGGACCATCATATCTCTAAAGTTGGGATGTGACAAAGGTGGTGTCACATCCCAACTTTAGAGATATGATGGTCCTAAAACATAGGGAGACATAAAGTCATCCACACCTATAGAACCTACTCATACTTATACAAATACTGCCTAGGATCGTACCAAAACCTCTTACATTAACTTAAATAAACCCTTTGTTTTTTGTTTTTTTTTAGAAAACCTAAAGTTTTGGAAGCATGGTTAAAATATAATTTAAACATAATCTATAAGGAAATAATATTTAGAATCCAATTAAAACCTCGAAAGACAACATTTCAAAATAAACATCCAAAAATAAAAATTCCCACATCATCTAAAGATAACTCTTCATAACATATTAAACTGATTATCTTGGACAAGGATTCCCCAAGCGAATTAGAATGGTTAAGCCATCACCTTGCCTCCTCACATTTGCTCACCTGGAACCACACAAGGAAGAAGGGGTGAGATAAATCATCTAAATGAGTAAGCAATATAGCATAAACGATATCATATATCCCACTTTTAAGGAAAGCCTATTGCGTATAACACATAGTTCGTGATTTACAAATCATGGTTTCACAGTTTACAATTTAGCAAGATTTTCACTTTAGTAGGTTTGCAGAAATTACACTTAAAACACTTACTACCCAATCAAAGTAAATGACTATAGTAGCTCATTTACTCAAGGGAGAGGTGGACTCATACCAAATTCCAACTCCTAACCCATTAATTATAAAGTCGTGAAACTGATTAGGCTCCACAGTTAGAACTGCCTCTTTTAGCTAAGGTGGATACATGACCCCTATCCATCGGGTTAAGACCATGTGCACAAGTTCCAATGATTACCCGCCTCGGCACGAGGATTTTTGCATAAAGGGTTAAAGGTACCATAGCTAAAGCTAATGGTAATCACAAATACCAATATCATATAAGGAAACAATAACAAGTATCCCAATAGCAATAGTAGTTTAACTTTTGAACAAGAGGTACAATGATAGTGTAGTTCTAGAAAGAATATAAGTTAGGGTAATAATCACAAAAGTATTTATCATTAGATAATCACAATTGGCTTTGGACCAAATGTCCTTTGGCAACCCAAGCTTAACAAAGAAATCACATAGTCAAATTTAAAATGGAAGTGAACTTGGATTTCAAGAATCTCAAAGGTTCCCATAACATAATCATGATAGCTTGAATTTGTAACAATAGCATAATGTTTACTCACCTTGAGGTTCCTTTGCTCCTACTACATGTAGCCCTTGACTTCTAATAGTTCTCAAGTTCTAACATAATATTTAATTCAATACTTAGTGTTTATTTAATCATCATGCTATCCTATCCCATAACTATCCCATGCACATATAACATTCACATATACTTAGAGTTGCACATAGAAGTGCAACCATCACTTGCACATAACATGTTGACTTTAAAAGTCTTGCACACTTAGCCTTTATAGGCCCATATGAAAACACATTATAATTTATGTCAATACCTTTCTAAGGTCAGCACGACATTAATATCTTAATATTAATTCACTTTAATAATCATCTTAGTGCACTTAACACTATCACACATGTCAACTTAACAAATGACCTTTCAAATGTCATGCTTAACTTTTATGACCTATTCATTCAATCTATCTCTTCATCAATTCAAGGTCCTCAATTCATTATCAAGTCATCATAAAATCTATTTCCATATTTTCCTATCATATTCACATTCTAATCACAACATAAGGTTAATATACCTTAGGTGTACCTTAAGTATACCAAAGCGCCTCTAGGCTAGTATATAGTCATTCCTTCAACCAACATGCAATTTAACCATTTATCAAACATACATACATATCAATAATCATCAAAATACATCATATAAAAATTATAGATATTGAGATAAAAATATCAATGTAGGTCGAATGCCCTATTCAAAAGCAAAACCTGAATTTTCTTATTTTTTGCCTTTTTCGTCTATTACAGTAATATGTAAAAACATGGTTTCAACCAAGATTTTTCATGTAGTCAAAATAAAATCATTTTAGAATATAGACATGTAGGAATTGGCCCACATATACATTCATATGCATGAAAATTTCCAACTTTAAATTTTAGAATGAAAAGCCACGAGTTTTTTCTTATTTTCGGTCATTTTAGTAATATGTAAATTTATGGTTTAAACTATTATTTTTAATACAATCATAACAAATATTAGTTTAGAACATCAATAAGTACAAATCGGTATCCATAAATACTTTTCATACACGAAAATTCCAAATTTAGGGTTTAGGAAGAAAATCATGAGTTTTCAAGCTTTCTGTGCTTTTCTGTTCATTACAGCGATATGCAAACACATGACTTAAATTGTTATTTTTCATCCCAAAAAAAAAATATCATATTAGAATCCATCCACATACAAATTGATAGCCATATGTATATATAATCATAGAATTTTCTAACTTCTAAGTTCTAGCATAAAAACCTTTAATTCCTTTGTTTTCTGAAACTTTTTGGTCATTACAGTAATATGCAGAAATATGATTTAATTCAATATTTTTCATCTAAACACATCAGAAATCAATTTAGAAATCAATGATGCAGAAATTGCCCCCTTAATATGGTTTATGCATAAAAATTTCAATTTTGAGTTACGGGATTCACTTTTGGAGAAATCACGTAGAAAGATTTGTATTTTTGGTAGAGAATTAGATTTCTCTTTCAAAAAGTCACCCAAACTGAATTAAATCTATAAAAATCAGTAAATACCCAGTTTAAATAAATTTTCTTATAATTTAATTCATGGAAATCAGTTAAGGAATTGAAAGAGAAGAAAAACTTACGAAACGGTCGCAAAATCGTAAAGTTGTAAGTGTTTTTGAGAATTTCAGTAGAGAGAAATATTTTGAGAGAATTTTTCATACAAAATACTAAAAAATAGAATGGTGGCTACTAGAAATCAAGGGCTGGCCAAAATTCTCATTATATATTCGGGTTTGGGGTGCAATTTCCAAGTTTACCCTTAATGAGCTAGGTTAGGAGTGTTTTAGTGTAGTAGGCTTTTGGGTATTTGAGCTTTTTATTAATTTATGGCTGATTATAGGTAATTAAAAATAAAATATTTTTCTTATTATTTTCATTAAAATTTCTCCCAAAATATTTATTTAAAAATATTTTAAAAATACTCATAAAATTAATTTATGCTTAAAAATCACCCTTTTACATAAAAATTCATTTTATGTAAAATAAATTATTTTATGCTAATGCACTTCATATAAATTATCTATTTCACAATACTAGCTCATATTAGGCATATTAAAATTAATTTAAAATGCCACATACTCATAAATCACATCACACATGAGTTTTCTTAAAATCACATATTTTGTCATAACAACTCTAATTTCAAGCAATTTGTCACGAAAACTCCAAGAGTAGACGTGGGTTGTTTCATTCTTCCCCCTTAAAAAAAATTCATCCTCGAATTTCTAAATCTATCAACACAATACACTCTACTTAACTTCTCCGCCACACTTCTATCATGCCTTTCAATCACAATATCTAACTACAATTAACATATCAATTACAGTAAGGCACATATTCACAATCTATCAAAAATCACACTGATAAACCTTCAGCTTAAGCTACACTTATGTTTATCTCTTCTTCAGAAAAATCTTAAACTAATCCTTAATAATTTTGTATATCTTAACCTTAAACAAAAGTAATAAAACTTTTAATTTCACCTTCCATCAACTATATTCCCAAGCATTTCTTTTCCTTGTATCTCTGTTAGTATTAACATCTATACTAACACCTTAATCACAACTTCCATTCATTATTTATCATGTTAATCATATAAGAATCCAACAAATAATTTCCAAATTAATAACTCCAATTGATATTCAATAATTCTCTTTCCATATTTATAATTATTACTTAATATATTATAACCTCAATAAATATTTTTGTGTTTAATACCTTGCTAACATTACAATTTCTACACTCCCATCATTCATCAATTAAAACATATTTAAACTTAACAAACATTCATATATATATATCATATCCCAAAGAAACTTGAATTCTATTAATTTACAATCCCAAATAAACTTCTCATAACCATTTCAGACTTACTTTATAATATATACATTGTTATCATGACCTAATTACCTAATGCCTCGAAATTTTTATACCTTTAGCTCGTAATATCATCTCACTTTAGGTTTTCCACTTACATCTTGCTACACTTCACATTCCTAATCATGTAACTTATCCATATTAAAATAATAAACCTTTAGATATCATTGACATTAAATGAAATCTCTATGCAACTCTTATATCATTCCAAATCTATGCCATTCTACATTATCTCAATAAAAATTCTTCTCGTACTGAAGATCACTACCAAGTTTTTCAGTAACCTCAATTGGACATTATTGTATCCAACACCTTAAAACATTTCTCATCTAGATAACTCAAATCCTTTTAAAGTATATTCAAAACTATTAAATTTTCAAAACTGTATAGAATCATTTGTAAGAATCAAAACATTCTCATCCTTGCATGTAACATGCAACCTTAATGCAATGTTTGATGTGGTTCATAATGTATGATTCCATAAAGCAAAAAAACTCGATACATATAGACAGACACACTGGACACAAGTACATAATCAAATCAAATCTAGAACATTTTATCTTAAAATCATCTTATACCCTCATAGATCAAGTCCTCATGGATCCTTAAATTTATGGTTCATATGGCCTCAACATCTATCATCAAATAAAAGTTCAAATACTTATACTCTGATCGCAGCCTATATACTCAAAGGAATCTCATCACTAAAGAATCTTTACTAGCATCATACTTATCCTTTTATCATCATTACAAGTCCGAGAATACTATATACTTATTTATGTCTCCACCTCTAAAAGAAATTCATCCTTGAATCTCAATACTTACTCACATGTTCTCAAAAAAACTGGGGATGCTCCTGCCGCATGCCTTCCTCAACTTCCTAAGTATACTCATCCATTTCATGATTACACTAGTAAATCTTAATCATAGGTATCTCCTTGATACATAAATTTCTCCGTCCTTAGCTCGAAATTCTACTTGCTTTCTTCTACAATCAATACAAGCTCCATACTCATATAGCCAATCCATTCCTAAGATCACATCAAATTCTAGGACATTAAGTTCCAATAACTCCATAGGAAGTTTCTGTCCAATAATGTCTACCTCACAATCCTTAAACAATACCTTACTTCCATCAATTCTCCCTAAGGAGTTAACACTACTAAGGGTTTATTAATTAATTCCTTATTTCTACCGAGACTCTTAGCAAAACATAAATGAATGCATAGCACCATAATCAATCAAGCATCTTACACTTAAAAATTTGAATGGGAATGATACCTTCTTCTTTCAAATCACACTAGATAAATATTCCTCCTTTGACTATTCTCGATATCTACATAAGTGATAGAGAAATCCCTAGCTCCCTTGTTGTTCTACCTTTTAAGGTAGCATCTACGTGACAAATTCCTTAATGTATTTCACTTACTTCTTACCATATACTTATGTATATATAATGTAACTGATTTGTTTTGTTCTCCTACTAATCATTACTAATTGTCATTCCTCTTCTTATGACAACAATCACAATTATCATTTAATGACTCCATATAATTCATATATCAAACCATTATAGCATGTAAACATTTCATACCTCATAACATTATACCTATCAATCATTAATTTCAGTTGGATCAAAACCTAGTCCACTTCTCTTTCTAATGTATTTAACTCCAATATCAAAATGCCATACTTAGCATGCCTTTAATAGTAGCACCCATCATATAATATCACATCATAGGACATATATCACCTAGCATATATCACATATCATGGCATATATCAAATATCCTAATCATGTAATGCATAACTTATAGCATAATGAGCTCTTTTATCATCTAAAGTCAATCATTTCATAGAATCAATCGATACTAAGTCAGTAAGCAATCAATTAATATTATTCGTATCATATAAGTCCTATGCCTTTAAGCTAATTTTTACCATCTACTAGTGAAAGTCTCAATTATGTCTCTTATTCTTGGCCCCTTGCCCTTTAGGTTGTGATGGTCCAAGTGGTCAAGGCATTGCAGTTGCATTTACCAAGTTCCTTATCTTAGGGCAGTCTTGGATGAAGTGATCCATCTGTCTACACCACAAACATGGACTTTCAGCAAACCCCATAGTGTTTTCGACCACAATGGCAACAAGTAGGAAACTACTTCGATTAACCATTGCTCTTCCCAAGCAATTATTGGCGATGATTCCTTTCCTGGACCTCCTACTCCCTTATGCTGACCTCTATGTCCCTTGTTCTCATGCTTCCCCTTTTTCTCCCATTCCATGCATTTAGCCCTCTCGGTCTTAAGCCTTTTCTCCACGTCCTTTCTCAAAGCATACACTAAGGACGTAAGACATCGATTTTCTTCCATTAGTTCTGAACAGTCTCTTTTAAACCTTGGCATCTTACTTTGAATCCATTTATAACCTAGACACTCCATGGGGTCCTCCTCGTCAAGAGTCTTTTCTCTCTTTAGGTGGATCATAGGTATAACCTTCTCAAACATCTCTCTCCGTGTCATCTTGCAGGCCACACGCAGTGCTCTAGGTCGCAGTCCTCTAGCAGGGATATTCTTCTTAGTCATTTGACAAAAGAATCATAAGGCACATAAATAAATAATAACAAAAGAGTACTATAACTCATTGGGATTTTGCAGAACTATACTAGCGATATACTGCAAGTGACATGATAGGAAAATTCCTATGCTTCAAGATTTCATTTAATTAACCCAATATATAGACAAGTCTAAACTAAACTTTAAAAAAAAAAAAAAAACTTTAACTCTGATACCAAATTTGTCACATCTCAACTTTAGAGATATGAAGGTCCAAGAACATGGGGAGACATAAGGTCACCCACGGCTGTAGAACCCACTTAAACTTATACAAATACTGCCTAGGATCATCCAAAAACCTCTTACATTAACTTAAATAAACCCTTTTTTTTTTTTTTACATAACCTTAAGTTTCGAAAGCATGGTTAAAATATACTTTAAACATAATCCATAAGAAAATAATATTTAGAATCCAATTAGAACCTTGAAAAACAACATTTCAAAATAAACATCCAAAAATAAATATTCCCGGAGCATCTAAGGATAACTTTTCATAACATATTAAACTGATTATCTTGGACAAGGAATCCCCAAGCGAATTAGAATGCTTGAGCCATCACCTTGCCTCCTCATATTTGCTCACCTAAAACCACACAAGGAAGAAGGAGTGAGATAGATGATCACAATAAGTTAAAAATATAGCATAAACGATATCATATATCCCATTTTAAAGAAAGCCCATTGTGTATAATACATAGTTTGCGATTTACAAATCATGGTTTCACAATTTACAATTTAGAAAGATTTTCACTTTAGCAGGTTTACAGAAATCACACTTAAAACAATTATTACGTAATTAAAGTAAATGACTATACTAGCTCATTCACTCAACCTATTACTTATAAAGTCATAAAACTAATCAAGCTCTATAGCTAAAACTACCCCTTTTAGCTGAGGTGGATACATGACCCCCTATCCATCGGGTTAAGACCATATGCACAGGTTCCAATAATTACCCACCTCAGCACGAGGATTTTTGCATAAAGGGTTAAAGGTACCATAGCTAGAGCTAATGGTAATCACAAATAACAATATCACATAAGGCAACAATAACAAGTATCCCAATAGCAATAGTAGTTTAACTTTCGAACAAGAGATACAATAATAGTGTAGTTCCAGAAAGAATATAAGTTAGGGCAATAATCACAAAAGTATTTATCATTGGATAATCACAATTGGCTTTGGACCAAATGTCTTTTGGCAACCCAAGCTTAACAAAGAAATCACATAGTCAAATTTAAAATGGAAGTGAACTTGGGTTTCAAGAATCTCAAAGGTTCCCATAACATAATCATGATAGCTTGAACTTGTAACAATAGCATAATGTTTACTCACCTTGTGGTTCCTTTGCTCCTAGTACTTGTAGTCCTTGACTTGTAGTAGTCCTCAAGTTCTAACATAATATTTAATTCAATACTTATTATTTATTTAATTATCATGCTATCCTATCCCATAACCACCCCATACATATATAACATTCACATACACTTAAAGTTGCACATAAAAGTACACCCATTACTTGCATATAACATGTTGACTTCAAAAGTCTTGTACACTTATCCTTTATCAGCCCATATGAGAACACATTATAATTCATGTTAATACCTTTCTAAGTTCAATATGACATCAATATCTTAATATTAATTCACTTTAACAATCATCTTAGTGCACTTAACACTATCACACATGTCAACTTAACAAATGACCTTTCAAATGTCATACTTAACTCTTATGACCTATTCATTCAATCAATCTCTTCATCAATTCAAGGTCCCCAATTCATTATCAAGTCATCATAAAATTTATTTCCATATTTCCCTATCACATTCACATTCTAATTACAACATAAGGTTAATATACCTTAGGTATACCTTAAGTATACCAAAGTGCCTCTAGGCTAGTCCATAGTCATTCCTTCAGCCAACATGCAATTTAACCACTTATCATACATACATACATGTCAATAATCATTAAAATACATTACATAAAAATTATTGACATTGGGATAAAAATATCAATGTAGGCCAAATGCCCTATTCAAATGCAAAACTTGAATTTTCTTATTTTTTGCCATTTTCGTCTATTACAATAATATGTAAAAACATGGTTTGAACTAAGATTTTTTATGTAGTCAAAACAAAATCATTTTAGAATATACACATGTAGGAATTGACCCACATATACATTCATATGTATGAAAATTTTCAACTTTAAGTTTTAGGATGAAAAACCACGAGTTTTCTTATTTTTGGTATTTTCTGGTCATTTAAGCAATATGTAAACATGTGGTTTAAACCATTATTTTTCATTTAACCACAACAAATATTAGTTTAGAACATCAATAGGTACAAATCGGCAGCCATGAATGCTTTTCATACATGAAAATTCCAAATTTAGAGTTTAGGAAGAAAATCATGAGTTTTCAAGCTTTTCGTGCTTTTCCGTTCATTACAGCAATATGCAAACATATGAATTAAATTGTTATTTTTTATCCAAACAAAACAAATATCATATTAGAATCTATAATACACAAATTGGCAGCCATATGTATATATAATCATAGAATTTTCTAACTTCTAAGTTCTAGCACAAAAACCTTAAATTCCTTTATTTTCTTTTATTTTCTAAAACTTTTTGGTCGTTACAGTGATATGCAAAAATATGATTTAATTCAATATTTTTCATCAAAACATATCAAAAATCAGTTTAGAAATCAATGACTTAGAAATTTTCCCCCCTTGATATGGTATATGTATAAAAATTTCAATTTTCAGTTACGGGATTCACCTTTGGAGAAATTACATAGAAAGATTTGTGTTTTTGATAGAGAATTAGATTTCTCCTTCAAAAACTCACTCAAACTAAATTAAATATAAAAACATCAGTAAATACTCAGTGCAAATAAATTTTCTTATAATTTAATTCATAGAAATCAGTTAAAGAATTGAAAGAGAAGAAAAACTTACGAAACAGTCGCGAAATCGCAAAGTTGAAAGTGTTTTTGAAAATTTTAGTAGAGAGAAATATTTTGAGAGAATTTTTTTGTCAAAATATTTAAAAATAGAATGGTGGCTACTGAAAATGAAGGGCTAGACGAAATTCTCATTATATATATAGGTTTGGGGTGCAATTTTCAAGTTTACCCTTAGTGAGCTAGGTTAGGAGTATTTTAGTGTAGTGGGCTTTTGGGTATTTGGACTTTTTAATTAATTTAAGGCTAATTATAGGTAATTAAAAATAAAATATTTTCTTATTATTTTTATTAAAGTTTCCCCCAAAACATTTATTTAAAAATATTTGTAAAATATTCATAAAATTAATTTATGCTTAAAAATCTCCTTTTTACATGAAAATTCTTTTCATGTAAAATAGATTATTTTATGCTAATGCACTTCATATAAATCATCTATTTCACAATAATAACTCATATTAAGCATATTAAAATTAATTTAATATGCCACATACTCATAAATCACATCACACATGAGTTTTTATAAAATCACCTATTTTGTCACAATTCTAATTTCAAGCAATTTGTCACGCAAACTCCTAGAGTAGATGTGGGTTGTTACAGGTGGTATCAGAGCTATAGTTTTTAAGATTCTAGTTTAGACTTGTCTATTTATTAGGCTGGTTAAGTAAAATCCTGGAGCATAGGAATCTTCTATCATGTGACTTGCAGTCTATCGCTAGTGTAGTTCCGCAAAATCCTAGTAAGCTATAGTACTCTTTGTTAGTGGTTGTTTGTGTGCCTTATGATTCTTTTACCAGATGACCAAGATGATTACCCCTACTTAAGGACCACAAACTAGAGCACCTGTTTGGCATGTAAGAGGACATGGCGAGAGATATTAGAGAAGGCTGTGCATGTGATCCACCTTTAGAAAAAGAAGACTCCTACGATGTGAATGATGTTAATTGATTGCCTAGCGACTTAGTATGCATTAATTTCTTTTATTGCCTATGACATGACTGACTTATATATGATAGGGAGATTCATGATGCTATAAGTTATGTGGTATATGATTATGATACAAGATACATGCTATGAAATGTGATATATGTTGTGTGATATGTGATGTGATATTATATGATGGGTGTTCATGTTAAAGGCATGCTAAGTATGATATTTTGATAGTGGGGTTAAGTGGATTAGAAAGAGAAGTTGACTAAGTTTTGATCCAATTTAGAGTAATGATTGATGGGCATAATATTATGAGGTATGAAATGCTTTCATGTTACAATGGTTTGATATATGAATTATATGGAGTTATTAAATGATAATTGTGATCGATGCCATAAGGAGGGAAATGATATTTAGTAATGAACAGTAGGAGAACGAAATAAATCAGTTAGATTATATATACATGAGTATACGGTATGAAGTAATTGAAGTATATTAAGGAATTTATGGCTTAGATGTTACCATATCGACTAGATCAATAAGAAAGGTAGGGATTTCTCTATCACTTATGTAGATATCGAGTATAGTTAGAGGATGAATATTTATCTAGTGTGATTTGAAAGAAGAAGGTATCATTCCCATTCAAATTTTTAGTGCAAGATGCATGATTGATTCTAGTGCTATGCATTCGTTTGTGTTTTGTTAAGAGTCTCGATAGAGATAAGGGATTAATTAATGAACCCTTAGTAGTGTCGACCCCTTTAGGAGTAATGATGGAAGTAAAGTATATGTTTAGGGACTATGAGGTAGACATTGATAAACGAAAACTTCCTGTGGAATTGTTAGAACTTGATGTCCTAAAAATTTGATGTGATCTTAGGAATACATTGGCTATATGGGTATGGAGCTTGTATTGACTGTAGAGAAAAAGTAAGTAGAATTCCAAACTAAGGATGGCGAGAAATTTGTATATTAAGGAGATACCTATGATTAAGGTCCACTAGCATAATCATGGAATCAATGAGTATACTTAGGAATCCGAGGAAGGGATGCAACAGAAGCATCCCCAGTTTTCAAAAACGTATGAGTAAATATTTAAATTCAAGGATGAATTGCTTTTAAGAGGGGGTGACATAAAAGGATAAGTATTCTCAGACTTGTAATGATGATAAAAGGATAAGCATGATGCTGCACAGTTTTGAAAATTTAATAGTTTTGAATATACCTGAAAGGGCTTTGAGTCCTCTGGATAAGAAATGTTTTAAGGCATTAGATACAATGATGTTCAATTAAGGTTACTGGAAAATTTGGTAGTGATCTTTAGTATGGAATTAATTTTTATTGTGATAACCTACAATGGCATAGATTTGGAAAGATATAAGAGTTGCATAGAGATTTTATTGAATAGCAATGATATTAAAAGGTTTATTATTTTAATATGGATAAGTTAAATGATTAGGAATGTGAAATATAATAAGATGTAAGTGGAAAACCTAAGGTGAGATGATATTATGAGCCAAAGGTATAAAAATTATGAGGGATTAGGTAATTAAGTCATGATAATGATGTATATTTTATACAGAAAGAGAGTAAGTCTGAAATAGTTATAAGAAGTTTATTTGGGATTTTAAATTAATATAACGCAAGTCCGTTTGGGATATGATATATATAGGAATGTTTGTTAAGTTTAAATATGTTTTAATTGATAAATGATAGGAGTGTAGAAATTGTAATATTAGCAAGGTATTAAGCACGAAAATATTTATTGAGGTTATAATAAATTAAGTAATAATTATTAATATCGAAAGAGAATTATTGAATATCAATTGAAGTTATTAATTTGGAATTATCTGTTGGATTCTTATATGACTAATGTGATAAATAATGAATAGAACTGGTGATTAAGGTATTAGTATAGATGTTAATATTAATATACATATAAAGAAAAGAAATGCTTGGGATTATATTTGAATGAAGGTGAAATTAAAGGTTCTATTACTTTTGTTTAAGGTTAAAGGATGCAAAATTATTGAGGATTAGTTTTAAGATTTGTTTGAATAAGAGATTAACCTAGGTGTAGCTTAAGCTGAAGGTTTATCAATGTGATTTTTGATAGATTGTGAGTATGTGCCTTACTGTATTTGATATGTTAATGGTAGTTAGATATTGTATTTGAGTGACGCAGCAGAAGCGTGGAAGAGAAGTTAAGTAGAGTGTGTCGTGCTATTAGATTTGGAATTTGAAGGAAAATTTCTTTTAAGGGGGGAGAATAGAACAATCCACATCTAGTCCAAGAGTTTTCATGACCCATTGTTTGAATTTAGAGTTATTGTGACAAAATATGTAATTTTATAAAAATTAATGTGTGATGTGATTTTTGAGTATGTGACATGTTAAATTAATTTTAATATGCCTAATATGAATTGTTATTATAAAATAAATGATTTATATGAAGTGCATTAGCATAAGATAGTTTATTTTACATAAAATGAATTTTCATGCAAAAAGGCAACTTTTAAGTATAAATTAATTTTATGAGTATTTCTAAAATATTTTTAAATAAATTTTTTGGAAAAAATTTTAATAAAAAAAATAAGAAAAATATTCTATTTTTAATTACCTATAATCAACCCAAAATTAAATAAAAAGCCCAAATACCCAAAAGCCTATTACACCAAAACACTTCTAACCTAGCTCATTAAGGGTAATCTTGGAAATTGTCCAAAACCCTACATATAAATATCAAAAATTCAGCCAGCCCTTCATTCCAATAGCCATCACTCTGTTATTTCATTATTTTGGCAGAAAAATTCTCTCAAAATTATTCTTTCTACCAAAATTCACAAAACACCTTCAACTTTGCGATTTCTTGACCGTGTTCGTAAGTTTTTCTTTCCTTTCAATTTTTTATTTGAATTCTATGAAATAAATTATGAGAAAATTATTTTGAACTAGGTATTTACTAATTTCTATAGATTTAAATCAGTTTGGGTCAATTTTTGATAGAGAAATTAATTTCTCTATCGAAAATACAAACCTTCCTACGCGATTTCTCCAAAGATGAATCCTGTAACTCAAAATTGAAATTTTCATGCATAACCTCAATAAAGGGGGAGTGATCTCAGCATCATTAATTCTAAACTAATTTTTGATGTGTTTAGATAGAAAATATTGGATTAAATCATATTTTCACATATTACTGTAATGATCGAAAAGTTTCAGAAAACAAGGAAATCCAAGGTTTTCATCCTAAAACTTGAAAATTGGAAAATTCTATGATTATATATGTATGTAGCTGCCAATTTGTGTATGATGGAATTCTAAACTGATATTTGTTTTGTTTGTGTTTGTCCCTATGCACTAAGAAGGGGGATTGAATTGATAGGAAATTAAAAAATGGATAGAAAGAGATAAGGAAAAAGAATGAGCACAATCAATTTTATAGTAGTTCGGGTATTAATGAACCCTATGTCCACTCTCCAATCTCAATTGGGTATTCTACTACTAGATGATGCTTACAACGAGTTTCAAGTTCACTCCAAACTTACAATGTGTTTTCAATGGCTCACACACAACCCTTACAAGTGTTTCCCTTAGGCTCATACTCAAACCTATATAAGAGTTTTCTAATGGTTCACTCTTAACCCAACAATATGTGTTTTCAAGTCTAACACTCAACCCTTTGAGCTATCAATGTTCTTACAACAACCAAGTAATAATAATTAAAAGGTAAAGGCTTTGAAAATTAAAATTGCAAGAGTTTGGCTTAAATGAAAGCTGTTGGATCATTATGAGGGTCTTTGGAGGGGCTATTTATAACTTTTTCCCTCCAAATTCCCGTTACAAAGAGATACGAAGAAGGATCCTCACAAAAGCCACAACATCTTGCATTAAATGCACTGTCAAAGCTAGGTTGCAATCACTAAGCCCTTTTCATGATCGTGACTCTAATTTCGCGGTCTCGACTACTATTTCGCAGTCGCGATCTTCATAATTCACAATGACTAGATAACATGTGGCATCTTCTTATTGGTTCTTCAACTATCCATTGCAAGCTTGGATCTTAGTATGAATATCGTGGTCGCAACTACCAATTCGCGATCGCAAATCCAGGATCGTGCCCTTGGTCACGGTCGCGACTGAGGTCACGATTTGCTCTGAGTGAAATTGATCAAATTGGCTTATTAAGTTTCTTAGTCATGATTATATAGTCGCAGTCGCTATTTTATAGTTGTGGTCGCGATTTAATGATCTTGGTCGCGACTCAAAAGCAATCTAATATACTTTGAAAGATTTTGAATTCCTTTTAATTTCAATCAATAAATATGATATATTTTGCAAAACAAACACTTGAACAAATATTAGATAGCTTTCAATTTGATTGACAAGATCAAAATAGAGATTGACTATGTTTTGAAATAACTTAGGTCAACAATCTCCTCCTTTTTTATTTTGACAATCAAATTGAACTTAAATATATAATAGAAGTCAAATGTAAAATAACATTCAATTCATCAAGAGTTCTCCCCCTCAATTTATGCAACAAATGACAAAAAAATATAAAGTGGAGAACATATTCTCAAAGTTATAATCAAGTAATGTTCATTTGGGTTTATTTAAGTTCTATGTTTCTCCCCCATCGGCAATATAAAAAAGAAATAAAGAAAAATATATTACAAAGGGAACAAAACAATAGAGCAAAGAATAAACAAGATAAAAATAGGGAAAATAGATAATTGTATTAATTTGAAATTTATAATGCCATATTGGAATGCATAAAAAAACATAAGAAAAATTAGAAACATAGGATTTTTTTTTTTTTTTTTTTTTGAAAAATCTAGTCATCTCCTCCATCTTTGGTTTCCTCTTCTTCTTGATGAGGGGCTTCTTCTTCTTGATGAGGGACCTCCTCATGTGTCTCCTCCTCTTCTTCACTATATTGCCATTCTTGGAGGTTACATTGAGGGAGACCCATGTGACCTTGCATATCATATATGTCTTAGTGAATATGGTCTAAAAGGGAAAGTCTCCTCAAGACTTTGTGAAGAAGTCTATTAGTTTCCTCTTAAGGATGAGATAGAGAGACACTGGGTGTTGTTTAGGGTTCCTCTTCTTGAGCCTAACTATATTCACCTACTACCACTCTTGGTTTTTTCTAATACTCTCTTGTACACCAATATCTCCAAAGGTATATTCATATTTCCCTTATTTTTCTCTCAATGCCTTGGCATTGATCATATATTGAAGGTCAATAAGGGATTTTTTTATTGGTGTTTAGAGAATAGCTTTGTTGGATAGAGTAAGAGCCCCAACATGTTTGGCTATTGTAGAAATGTGTGAAAAGAGTCAAATGGTGCCCTTTTTTGTTGAAGAAAGGTGAAGAAATTGGTCTACTAGAAACCTAGCAGTTTAGATTGGTTTTCCCTTGACAAGACCATAGAGGAAGAAAAGATCTCTTTAGGAAACCTTTTCATTTCCATCCCCTCTAGCATTTATGGTGAGGGTGACAATCCTATGAAGAAGTCAAAGAGAAAGTGTCTTGATGTGTTTGGCAAGGGAGGATTTTGGATCAAATTTAGGTTCAAAGGAAATTTCGTTTATGGTGTAGGCACCCTCAATTTGGAGACCAATGATGTTAGCAAGATCACTAAGGGAAAGCTCATAGAGGTGACCAAAAAATCAGAAATCTATGGCGTAATGACCACGAGTAGGATGGCGCTTTTTGTGTACTACTAGAGTAGCAAGAAACTCCCTAGTTAATTCATCATACCCATCTTTATCAACAAAAACAAACTTCCCCATTCTACATTTTTGAGGTAGCCAATGATGCTATCCTCAATTCCTAAAGTTTTAAGACATACTAAGGAAGGTATTTTAGAGAGTAAGATGGTTTTGTCTTGAATCCTAAGGAAATTTTATTTTTCCTCTTGAGTAATTCCCCTCATAAGTTCAAGAACAGAAGGTTGTTAGGAGGTTTGGACTTCTTTCCCTTTTCTAGATGGTCTTCTTGAAGCCATTGATGGAGAAGAGTTTGAAAAGATGAAGAAAATAAAGCTTGAAAGAGAGAAAAGTTGGAAGAGAGTTTGAAAGTAGTAGAATTTGAAGTAGGAAATAGTTTGGAGTGTTAGAAGATAGGTAAAAATAGAAATAGTGGGATATTTATAGGCAAAAAATAGGTCAAAAATGGTCAGAAAATGGCTAGTCCTTGAATTAAATGCAAAAATGTTTGTTGAAAAACGTGTAGTTTTGAATACTATAAAACTCTGAGTCACGGCCTCAATCTTTGAAAAATTCAAAAGTCACGTTCGTGATTTACAGATCGCGAGCAGGACTAAGGGGCTAAAACAATAATGGCTATTATTTTAAATTTCATGATCGCGATTTATCTATAGCGACCGCGAATTTTTAAAAAATAGAAATTTTTGAAAACTTTTGAGAAAAGATATACACAATAAAATTGATATTATAGTTCAAGATCAAAATAGATACAATTATATATTCAACAAACTATGATAAAACAAATTATTGAAAATAAATTTCAAGCAATTTGGATCAAATATACCAAAAATCAACCATAAAGCAACCAACATGCAACCAAACTGCATAAGGTAAAAAAATTTAAGTTTAATTGACTTAAGAGTCATCTCAATTCAATATTTTTAATAGAGTAAAATATGCAAGATAAATGTCATAACATGCATAAAATTTTGATGCAAATGAAAAACTTTATGTAATTTGAAATCTAAGGTAATGAGCTCCCATCAAGCATACCAAGTTCCTTTTTTATGAAATTTAATCTTTCTTCATTTAAGGGTTTTGTGAAAATATCAGCAAGTTGGTTAGTTGTATCAATAAATTCTAATACAACATCACCTTTTTGCATATGATCTCTCAAGAAATGACGCCTAATGTCTATATGCTTACTCCTAGAATATTGGATGGGATTCTTGAAAGATTTATGGCACTTGTGTTATCACATTTGATCGGTACGTGATCAATCACTTGACTATAGTCCTTGAGTTATTGTTTCATCTAAAGAACTTGACTGCAACAACAACCCACTGCCACATATTCTGCTTCGGCGATGGATAAGGCTACCGAAACTTGTTTCTTGTTAAACTATGAAACTAAACATTCACCAAGAAAATGACAAGTTTCGAAAGTGCTTTTTCTATCAAGTAAACTATTGGCATAATCCGTATTCGAAAATCCAATTATTGTAAAAGATGAATTTCTAGGATACCATAGCCTTAAATGCAATGTGCCATGTAAATAATTCAAAATTCTTTTAACTGCATGCAAATGAGATTCTTTAGGACAAGATTGAAAGCGTGCACACAAACAAACACTATACATTACATCGGGTCTAAATGCCATAAGGTAGAGAAGCAAGCCAATCATACCTCTATATTTCTTCTCATCTGTAGGCTTACCCTTTTCATCTTTGTCAAGCTTAGTTGATGTGCTCATTGGAATCTTGCTACTTTTGCAACCATCCATGCCAAACTTCTTGAGAAACTCTTTTGTATACTTGGATTGGTTGATGAAGATACCATCTTTGCATTGTTTGATTTGTAGTCCTAGGAAGAACTTGAGCTCACCCATCATGTTTATCTCAAATTCCCTAGTCATACACTTGGCAAATTCTTCACAAAGATGTTCATTAGTAGTACCAAATACAATATCATGAACATAAATTTAAACAATTAAAGTGTCATTTTTGTGCTGTTTTACAAAAAGTGTTGCATCAACTTTCCCCTTAACAAAATCATTTTTCAAAAGAAATGTACTTGGCCTTTCATACCAAGCTCTAAGAGTTTGTTTCAAATCATACAAGGCCTTGGTTAATTTAAAAACATGATTGGGAAGTTCATGATGTTCAAAACTAGGGGTTGCTCAACATATACTTCCTCCTCAATAAATCTATTTAAAAAAGCACTTTCAATATCCATTTGAAAAATTTTAAAATCCATATGACATGCATAAGCAAGCAAAATTCTAATAACCTTTAAGTTTCATCATAATCAATGCCTTCCTCTTAGTTATACCTTTTGGCAAGCAATCTAGCCTTATTCCTAGTGATGAAACCATACTCATCTAACTTATTTCTATAAACCCATTTACATCTAATAATGGGATGATCTTTGGGTCTAGGAACAAGTTCCTAAACTTCATTTTTCTCAAATTGGTTGAGTTCCTCTTGTATAGCAATCACCCAACTGTCATCATTAAGAGCCTCATCAATGGTCCTTAGCTCAATTTGAGAAATAAAGGAAAAATTATTATCTAAGGCTTTATAATGAGATCTAGTACTTATACCCTTAGATGGATCACCCATGATTTGCTCCTTGGGGTGATTCTTGGGGTATCTCCACTCCTTAAGAAGTTCTTAAACATCTTCCTGTTGTGGATTTGATTGATCCCCATGAACTTGTTAGTTTTCCACTTGGTCTTCAACTTCCTTTAGAGTCTCATCTTGATCCAATCCAAGCTTTTCAAATTCACCTACAAGATCATTAAGAACACTACCTTTCCCAAGATCAAGTTTACTAGATTCATCAAATACAACATTCATAGACTCTTCAATGACTATAGTCTTTTTGTTGAAGACTCTATAAGCTTTACTGGTGGTGGAATATCCTAGGAAAATGCCTTCATCAATTTTAGAAACAAATTTTCCAAGGTTTATCCTTGGTATTTAATATGTAGCACTTGTAACCAAAAACTCTTAGATATGAAATCTTAGGTTTTCTTCCATTCTATAACTCATAAGATGTTTTATTCAAAATGGGTCTTTTAAAAACTCTATTTGAAATGTAACATGAAGTGTTAATGGCTTTCGGCCAAAAATAAGTTGGTAAACTATATTCATTAAGCATGGTTCTAGCCATTTCAATCAAGGTTCTATTTTTCCTTTTCACAACACCATTTTGTTGAGGTGTTCTAAGAGAGGAAAAATTATATGAAATTCCATGTGCAATGCAAAAATTTTCAAAAAAAATCATTTTCAAATTCTTTTCTATGATCACTTCTAATTTTGGAAATGAAATAGCCTTTCTCATTTTGAACTCTCTTTGCAAAACTTTTAAATGCATCAAAAGCATCACTCTTATGAGTTAAGAAACTAACCCATATGAATAAGAAACAAGCACATAAGCATACATTTTTCCACCTAAACTAGCAACTCTACTAGGTCCAAACAAATCCATATGAATAAGTTGAAGGGGTCTAAAAGTACTTACAATATTTTTTGATTTGTAGGATGATTTGTGTTGCTTTCCCATTTGACAAGGTCCATATGTCTTGTCCTTTGAGAATTTGATCTTTGGAAGTCCTTCAACAAGCTCATCCTTGCAAAGACTATAAAGAAGCTCCATGCTTACATGTCTAAGCCTTTTATGCCAAAGCCAAGATTCATTACTAATAGACATGAAACACTTGACATCTTGGTTAGCCAAATCATCTAAGTCAATCATATAGGTATTGTCCTCCCTTTCACCCTTAAACACAACATTGTCATTAGCTAAAGTGGTGACAATGCATGTTTTAGAGTCAAAGGTGACTTTATTACCCTTATCATATAATTGACTTACACTAAGCAAGTTAAATTTTAAACCATCAACTAAAAGAACATTTTCAACAAGAGAAAGATTGTCCTTACCAATGGTACCAATGTCAACTATCTTACCTTTGGCATTGTTACTAAATATGATGTTTCCACCTCTCTTTTCTTTCAAATTTGTGAAGAGGCTTGCATTTTCAGTCATGTGTCTTGAACATCCACTATCTACATGGCATTTTTTCTCCTTGGTAGTGGATTTGAGACACACCAATGAGAAAAGATTAATCATATTGTTTTAGGTACCTAAATATACTTGGGTCCTTAGGGGTTAGCCTTAGAAGGGTCCTCAAGCTTGAGTTGAGCCTTCCTTATACAACAAAATACATTTATATTACCATTTTTCATACAATAATGGCATTTGAGTTTAGACTTGAAGGTTTTCTTACCCATTTTGTCAAAAAAATTTGGTCTTTTCACAATATTATGACATGAATGCATACAATGACAAGTATTATGTTGTGATTGTGGATGTCTTTGAGCATGCCTTTTTTGATATATGAATGCATGGTTAACTCTTTGAGGCTTAGCTCTTGAGTCTAATGTAACCTTTTGAGTCCTTCTAGGACTGAGAGGTTTAGTTTGTGTTTTCACTTCCTTGTGAATTACCTCAATGCTAGAGGTTTGAGGAGTTGTAGCCTTTATAAACATAATGGGAGAGGATGTGGATGGAGATGAGCTATCAAAGCCAAGACCATGTCTCATAAGAGGTAGCCTTTGTGATACAATAAGAGTATCCCAGGCTTCTTTTACTTTGTGAAATTTTGAGATTGAGTTTCTTAATTCTTCAACCTCAATTTTCAAAGCATTATTTTCTTTATATAAAGAATTAAAACAGGAGTTTTTAGAAGTGATTTCCTCCAATGAGCTTTTTAAGCTAACATTGGAGGTTTTCAAGCTTAAAACAAGCTTTTCTAATTCTTTTAAATTCTCCTCCAACTTAGAATGCTTTTCCTTAAAAAAATTCATTTTTGATTTATAATTTTTGCATTTTAAATTCATAGCTTTAATTAGCTCATCCTCATTATGCACATCATCATCAATATCATCACAAGATTGAGAGTTAGAGCTTACCTCATTTGATGAGTCCTCTAAGACCATGAAACATAAGTTTGCAACATCCTCTTCCTCTTCATCACTTGAAGAGTCATCATCCCATATTGCTTTGAAACCCTTCTTCTTCTTCTTCTCCTTATCCCATTTCTTTTTCTTCTTGATGTTAGGACATTCTGTTTTTATATGACCTTGCTTGCCACATTCATAGCAAGTAATGTCATTCTTCTTTTCTTTACTTGAGTTTGAGTTGTAATTTGATGATGATCTCCTAAAGGGCCCCTTTTCTTTCTTTCTTCTCTTAATGATGTCTTTGACCCTTTTTGACAGCATAGCAAGTTCTTCATCATCATCATCTTCACTTTCCTCCAATTCACTTGAGCTCTCACATTCCTTTTTGCTTTTGAGGGAGGATTTGAGAGCTAAGGATTTCTTTTTCTCCTTCTCTTGATTCTCTTCCTTCTCTATCAATAAAGACATTTCTTCGGTAAGGAGTTTTCCAATGAGGACATCAGTAGTAACCTTTCCAAGATCCTTATTAACTTCTTCTATGCCAGTGATTCTAGCTCTATAATCTTTCTTAAGGAGAGTCTTGAGAACCTTATAGTTTATATCATTCAAGGTGTATATTTTGCCTAATTTCTTCATGTCGGTGACAAGGGCTAGAAGCTTATTGTCATATCGGTGACACTTTCATTGGGTTTCATCTTGAAGAGCTCATATTTTGTTGTGTACAACTGAATCTTTTTCTCCTTGACTTGCTTAATTCCTTCATAGTAGTTTTCTAAAGATTTCCAAATGCTAAATGCACTTAAATAATGTTGAACTCTATCACATTCTTCTCTTGAGAGTGAACTAATAAGAATTCCCATGGCTCTCTTATTTTTCCCATTAGCTTTTCTTTGTGCATCCACCCATTCTTCTCTAAGAACCAATTCTTCAACATCATCAACTTTTCTTGATGGAGGTTTCCATTTTTTTATTATGCAATCCCATACATTAATGACATCACTATCAAGATATACCTCCATTCTATATTTCTAATGCCCATAATCAGTACCATCGAAGTGTGGCTTAAGGTGATGCATCCTTTCATTAGCCATTTTAATCTTTTCTCTCACAATTAAGTTTAAAGAATGATACCAAAGCTCTGATACCACTTGTTTGTCCCTATGCACCAAGAAGGGGGGTTGAATTGGTAGGAAATTAAAAAATGAATAAAAAGAGATAGGGAAAGAGAATGAACACAATCAATTTTATAGTGATTTGGGTATTAACAAATCCTATGTCCACTTCCCAATCTCAATTGGGTATTCTACTACTAGATGATGCTTACAAGGAGTTTTAAGCTCACTCCAAACTTACAATGTGTTTTCAATGGCTCACACACAACACTTATAAGTATTTCCCTTAGGCTCACACTCGAACTTATATAAGAGTTTTCTAATGGAGCAATCTTAACCCAACAATATGTGTTTTCAAGGCTAACACTCAACCCTTTAATATATCAATGCTCTTACAATAACTAAGTAAAAATAATTAAAAGGTAAAGGCTTTGAGAATTAAAATTGCAAGAGTTTAAATTAAATGAAAGTTGTTAGATCATTATGAGGGTCTTTGGAGGGGGTATTTATTGCTTCTTCCCTCTAAATTCTTGTTACAAAGAGATACCAAGAAGGATCCTCTCAACAACCACAATATCTTGCATTAAATGCACTGTTAGAGTTGGGTCGCGGTCGCTAAGCCCTTTTCATGATCGCGACTCCAATTTTGCAGTCGCGACTACTATTTTGTGGTCGTGATCTTCATAATTCACAATAGCTAGATAACATATGGCATCTTCTCATCAGTTCTTCAACTATTCATTGCAAGCTTGGATCTCAGTATGAATATCGCAGTCGCGACTACCAATTCGCGATTGCAAATCTAGGATCGCCTGTCACATCCCAACCTTAGAGATATGACAATCCTAGAACATGGGGAGACATAAGGTCACCCGCGCCCGTAGAACCCACTTACATATAAACAAATCATGCCTAGGATCTTACCAAACCTCTTACAATAACTTGTTTAAAACATTTAGATGAATACCTTAAATTGCAAAAGTCTAAAGTAAATCATTACATATAAAATCCATGAAAAAAAAATAATATATATCAATAAGCATCAATCAACATTCCCGGAGCATCTAATGACAAGACTTCATAAAATAGTATTATTGATAACTTGGACAAGGAATTCCCCAAGTGAAGTAGAATGCTTGAGCCATCACCTTGCCTCCTCACATTTGCTCACCTGGAACCACACAAGGAAAAAGGGGGTGAGATAGATGATCTCAATGAGTAAATGATAAGGCATATACATATCACATATTCCTTTAGAAAGGAAACACATAACTTATACACATAGTTCATGATTTATAATTCATGAATCAGGTTGCAATTTAGCAAGGGTTCAATTTGGCAAGTTTGCAGAAATCACACTTATCACTTATAAAGAGTGAAGGCTATTGCTCTATCACTCGAACACTTTAAGGAGAGGTGGCCTTATACCAAATTCTAACTCCTATCACTTATAAGGCATGAAGCTGATCAGGCTCCATAGCTAGAACTGTCCCTTCTAGCTGAGGTGGATACACTACCCCTATCCAACGGGTTAAGACCATATGCACAAGTTCGATGATTACCTGCATCAGCACAAGGATTCTGCATAAAGGATAAATGGTACCATAGTTAGAGCTAATGGTAATCACAATTAACAATATCACATAAAGCAACAATAACATGTATTCCAATAACAATAGTGGTTTAGCTTTCAAACAAAAGATACAATGATAGTGTAGTTCCAGAAAGAATATAAGTTAGGGTGTTAATCACAAGAAATTCTCATTGGATAAACAAAATAGTTTTGGACCAAATGTCCCTTGGCAACCTAAGCTTGTCACAGAAATCATATAATAATATTTAAAATAGAAAGAACTTGGGTTTCAAAGATCACAAAGGCTCACATAATAATATATCACATTCTTATAACACAACATGATGTTGTTCACACTCATAACATGATTATGGAGTTTACTCACACTTGTAGAATGAATACGATGTTTACTCACTCTTGTAACATGAACATGGTGTTTACTCACCTTAGGGTTCCTTTGCTCCTAGTATACGTAGGCTCTTTGCACTTTTAAACCTCCTCAAACTATAACATGATATTTGATTTAGTACTTAGTATTTATTTACTCATGATGCTCCTATCCCATAACTACCCTATGCACATATAGCATACACATACACTTAGAGTCCACACATAGGTGTACTCGTCACTTGCACATAACACGTTGACTTTGAAAGTCTTGCATACTTAGGCCTTATAGGCTCTCTTAATATCACATTACAATCACATTAATACCTTTTTAAGGTCATCATAATATTATTACCTCAATATCATTTTACTTTAACAATCATCTTTATACACTTTACACTCCCATACATGTCAACTTAACCATTAAACTTTCAAGTGTCATGCTTAACTCTTATGATCCTTTTTATTCAATTGTCACTTCATTAACTCAAAACCATGTATTTATTATCAAGTCATCATAACATCTAGTTCCATATTTCCCAATTATATTTGTATTCTAATCACAATATAAGGTTAAGATACCTTAAGTATACCTTAAGTATACCATAATGCATTTAAGCTTATCTAGGATCATACCTTCAACTAACATGAAATTTTATCATTTATCATACATACATACATGTCAATAATCATCAAAACACATCATATAAAATTTATAAACATTGGAACAAAAATGTTTATATAGGCCGAATGCATTACCAAGGTAGAGACTAAATTCTTCTTCTTTTCGCACTTTCCGTCTATTTCAAAAATATGTAAAAACATGGTTTGAATCAAGATTTTTCATGTAAATGCAATAAAAATCATTTTAGAATTTGAATTCATAAGAATCAGCCACACATAGTGTTGTTTATACATAAAAATTCAACTTTTGAATTATAAAACACAAAACCATGAGTTTTTTTTTCGGTATTTTCCGGTCATTTCAGAAATATGTAAACAGGTTGTTTAAACTATTATTTTTCATTTAATCATAGAAAATATCAATTTAGAACACATCCATACATGATTTAGCAGCCATATATGGGATTTATACAAAAAAAAATCCAAGTTTAAAGGCTTAGGTGAAAAATCATGAGTTTTCGTGCTTTCCGCGCTTTTTGTTCCTTTTAGCGATAAACAGACACATGATTCAAATCATTATTTTTCATCTAAACAAAACAAATATCATATTAGAGCACTTTCTCATACAAATTGGTAGCCATATGTCCATTCAATAATAGAATTTTTCAACTTCCAAGTTCTAACACAAAAACCTTGAACTCCTTTATTTTTCGAGACTTTCCGGTCATCACAGAATATGCAAAAATATTATTTAATCTAATATTTTCTATCAAAACAAATCAAAAATCAGTTTAGAACACAACCATACACAAATTGTGCCCCCCCCCCCCCCCCAATGATGTTTATGCATAAAAATTGTGATTTTAAGTTATAGAACTCACCTTTGGAGAATCTTATGGAAAGAATCGTGTTTTCAGTAGAAAATAGATTTTCTCTCCAAAAACTCACCCAAACAGAATTAAATCTATAAAAATTAGTAATCAACCAGTTCAAAATAATTTTCTGATAATTTATTTCATAGAAATCAGTTTAGAAATCAAAAGAGAAGAAAAATTTACGATTATGGTCAAGAAATCGCGAAATGGAAAGGTGTTTTCTTAATTTCGGTAGAGAGAAATATTTTGAGAGGATTTTTCTACCAAGATACAAAAAGAACAAGAGAATGGCTGCTAGAACCTTGGTCTGGCCGAAATTTAGAATATATATTAGGGTTGGGGTGAAATTTCCACTAATACCCTTAATGAACTAGATTAGGAGGATTTTTGTGTAGTGGGCTTTTAGGTATTTGGGCTTTTATTTAAATTTTCAGGCTGAGTAAAACTAAAAATAAAAAGAATATTTTTCTTATCATTTCTGTAACATTTTCCCCAAAATTATTTATTTTAAAATATTTTAAAAATACTCATAAAATTATTTTATGCTTAAAAATTGTCTTATGCATGAAAATTCATTTTATTTAAAATAAATTCTTTTATGCAAATGCACTTCATGTAAATCATTTATTTCACAATAGTAACTCATTTTATGCATATTAAAATTAATTTAATATGCCTAATACTCATCAATCACTTAAATCACAAATTTCCACACAAGCACACACTTAACCTTAATAGTTCTAAATCAAGCAATTTATCATGAAAATTCCTAGGGTAGGTGTGGGTTGTTACATTCTCCCCCCTTAAAAGAAATTCATCCTCGAATTTAAATCTTTACCTAGTTTCTCTTGAAAAGCTAAGGATGCTTCTATCACATCTCTTCCTTTGCTTCCCAAGTGCACTCATCTATCCCATGATCTCGCCACTGAACCTTAATCATGGGTATCTCCTTATTTCTTAGCTCCTTTACTTGTTGATCCATTATAGCTATTGGTGACTCCTCATAGGATAGTTGTTCATCTAACATAATGACTAGAGGTAAAAGAATGTGAGATGGATCTGACACATATTTCCTTAGCATTGAGATGTGGAACACTGGGTGCACATATGCCAAAGTTGAAGGCAGGGCAAGTCTATAAGACACATCTCCAACCTTATCTAAGATCTCGAAAGGACCAATGAAACGAGGTGATAATTTTCCTTTCTTGCCAAATCTCATAACTCCTTTATTGGAGAGACCTTTAAAAACATGTGATTTCCCACAGTAAATTAGATTTCCTTTCGTTTAGGGTTCGCATAACTCTTTTGTCGACTGAATGCCGTCTTCAGCCGATCTTGAATTAATGGTACTTTTTTGGTAGTCTCCTTAAGTAATTTAGTCATTTCTATATGCTTGTCTCCAGGTTCAATCCAACAAATCAGAGAACGGGATCTTCTCCCATATAATGCTTCGTATGGCACCATACTGATGGACAAATGATAGTTATTATTGTAGGCGAATTCAATCAAGGGTAAATACTTATCCTAGCTACCGCCAAAGTCCAAAACAGACATCCTTAGCATATCCTCGAGTGTCTAAATTGTTCTTTTAGACTGGCAATCTGTTTGAGGGTGAAATGCCGTACTAAAATCTAGTTGTGTTCCTAACACTTCTTGCAACTTCTGCCAGAATCTTGAGGTGAATTGAGTCCCTCGATCTGAGATGATAGAAACTGGCATTCCATGTAGTTTCATGATCTCATCCACATACAATTGCGCATACTGAGCTGCAAAATATGTGGTCTTAACTCCTAGAAAATGAGCAGACTTTATCAATCTATCCACTATGACCCATATAGAGTCATGTCCCTTGAAGGTTCTAGGCAAGCCAACAATGAAGTCCATAGTGATGCGTTCCCACTTCCATTCAGGTAGTCAAATCTCTTATAGTAATCCTGAGGGTCGTTGATTTTTATACTTGACTTGTTGGCAATTTAGGCAGGGTGCTACAAACTTAGCCACATCTTTCTTCAATCCAGGCCATCAATAGTTAGCTTTCACATCATGGTACATCTTGGTAGTTTCAGGATGAGCACAGTAAGGTGTCTGATGTCCCTCCTTCAATATCCTTTCCTTTAATCCATCCACATTAGGCACACATACTCTATTATTGCACTTTAAAATTCCATTGACTACCTCAAACTTAGAGTTCCTTCCTTCTCTCATCTCGTCCTTCAACTTCATCATATATGGGTCCCTATCTTGTGAATCCCTTATTTCTTCCATTAACTTAGACCTTACATGAAAATGAGCTAATAAAACTCTTGATCCTTTAATCTCTAGTTTCAATCCTTGATTAAGCAATTCCTTTAGTTCCTTCACGATGGGCCTCTTTCTCACATCCACATTAGCTAGGCTTCCCATCGACTTTCGACTCAAGGCATCTGCCACTACATTCACCCCCCTGGGATCATAGAGGATCTGATAGTCATAATCCTTCAATAGTTCAATCCATCTCCTTTGTCTCAAGTTGAGGTCTCTTTGGCTCAAGATGGATTGAAGACTCTTATGATCCGTGTAGATCTCACACTTCATCCTATACATGTAATGTCTCCAGATCTTTAGAGCGAACACTACTACAACTAATTCCAATTCATGAGTAGTGTAATTCACTTTATGTCTCTTCAGTTGTCATGATGCATAGGTGATGACTTTACCATTTTGCATCAAAACACACCCAAGTCCTACTCTCAAGGCGTCGTAATAGATAGTGAACCCTTCTTCTCCTTTCGGTAATGTCAAAACTGGAGCTGATACCAAATGCTCTTTGAGCTTCTAAAAACTCTTTTCACAGGACTCTTCACAATTGAACTTAACTTACTTTCTCATCAACTTGGTCAATGGAGCTGCTATCTTAGAAAAGTCCTGTATGAATCTACAATAATATCCCACTATGCCCAATAAACTTCATACTTCTGAAACTGTTGTGGGCCTTGGCCAATTTGCTACCACTTCAACTTTCTTAGGATCAACTTAAATCCCTTCCTTACTTACTACATGTCTAACAAAGTTGACAAACTCCATTCAAAACTCACACTTGGATAACTTAGCATAGAGTTGGTGATCACGTAATGTTTAAAGCACGATCCTCAAATGTTCTTCATGTTCTTCTTTATTCTTTGAGTAAATCAGGATGTTGTCAATGAATATGATCACAAATTTGTCAAGGAATGGCTTGAATACTTGATTCATCAAGTCCATGAAAGCAGTAAGAGCATTCCTCAAACCGAATGGCAAAACTGTGAACTCGTAGTGTCCATATCTAGCACAAAAGGCAGTCTTGTAGATATCTTCTCCTCAGATCTTTAGTTGATGATAGCCAGACCTTAAGTCAATCTTGGAGAAGTGACCAGCTCCTTATAATTGATCAAAAAGATCATCGATCCTCGGCAATAGGTATCTATTCTTCACAGTGACTTTGTTAAGTTGGTGATAGTCAGTGCACATTTAGAACGAGCCATCTTTCTTCTTCACGAACAACACTGGAGCACCCCATGGCGAACTACTCAGTCGAATGAAACCCTTATTAAGTAGATCATGCAATTGCATTTTTAACTCCTTTAGCTCCATTAGTGTCATACGATATGGTGGTATCGATATCGGTTGCGTACTAGGTAGCAATTCAATGTTGAACTCGATCTCGCGATCAGGGGGTAATCTAGGTAAATCTTCTAAAAAGACATCCATAAACTCATCCACCACTGGAATGCTCTCGTCTCAAATGGCAGCTTCTTTGTCAATGTCAATTATATGGGCTAGGTATACTTAGCATCCCTTCCTTAACATCCATCTCACTCTTGAGGCTGATATCAAGTTTAGAGGATTCTCATTCCTATCTCCTTGGTATACAAACTCCTTCCTATCTCTAGTTCGAAACTCGACAAGTTTCTTTCTATAGTTGATACGAGCTCCATGCTCATACAACCAGTCCATCCCTAATATCACATCAAATTCTAGTACATCTAATTCTAGCAATACTACTGGAAGTGTTTGTCCATTAATGTCTACACCACAACCCTTATACTCATACTTTACTTCCATCACTTCCCCTAAAGGAGTTGATATTACTAACAATTCACTCATCAATTCCTTATCTATACCCAGGCATTTAGCAAAACAAGGTGACACAAAAGAATGGGTAGCACCATAATCAATTAAACATTTTGTGCTATGGATAGGGATGATACCTGTGATGGCTGTGTGCGAATCGCGAGCCTCTTGCTAATTTAACACGAAGACTCGACCCTTGCCTTTATTCTCTATCAACGATGCATTTCCAACCGCTGGTCCTTTATCCTTGACTCCTTGTCCTTGCATTTGGAATGGTCTAGATTGTGGTCGTACTATGGTCCCATTCCCTTAACTCCTCATCTGAGGGCAATCCTTTATGAAGTGCCCCATTTTCCCACACTTAAGGCAAGCACCATTATCTCTCCGGCAAATTCTAGGATGTTTCTTTCCACATTTGCTGCAAGTGGGAATTTCTTGCTTAGTTTGATTATTCCGTGGTCCAGATGATGAAAATTCCTTCTTTGATTCTCCTTAATTTCCATGTTGTCCCTTATGACTTTTGTTCTTATGCCTTCCCTTCTAGTCTCGTTCAGCTCATTCAGCTTTCTCTGCCTTGTATCTTTTCTCCATGACCTTAGCCTTGTCTACAAGCTTGGCTAAGGTTGGAAACTCTGTTACTGCCAATGAATTGAACAGAGGTGTGATCAGTCCTCTGAGAAAATGATTGATGCGACTTGCTTTAGTAAGAACGATGTTGATAGCAAATCGACTAAGTCGCTTAAACTCCTTAGCATAATCTGACATGGACATTCCGGGCCTTTGCTTCAGTTGCTCAAACTACAATGCCCTATCTTGCCTTTTTCCTTTTGGCAAGAACTGATCCATTACTTCTTGGTTCAACTCTGCCCACATAGGTGGGTCTACCCTGTAAAGTCGTTCTTCAATATTCCTCTCATACCAATACTAAGCTTCTTTCTTGAGTTGGAGTCCTACCAACTCGATTACTCAAGCATCTGAGCAAGATAAATGATGAACTAGCTTATCCATCTCATCCAAAAATTCATAAAGGTCATCTCCTTCCTCACCACAAAAGGTAGGCGGTTACAGCTTCTTAAACTCCGCCACGGTCATTCCCTCGTCAGGTAGCCGTTTCCTCTCTCTCCAAGCAGGTGTCACTACCGCAGGTGGCATAACTCCATTCCTATCTTGAGTTGGCGGTGCTTCTCGCCTTTGAGCTCATAGCTCATCCAGTTCCTTACGCAAGTCTCTCATTTCCTTACGCATGGCGTGCACTTCTTGCGAAGATGCTTGCTCACTAGAGCCCATAGTCGGTGCCCTCGAGTTGGATCTTTCTCTTGACCGTATAGGTGCAGAGGCAGCATTCGATGTGGTGTCCGATATGACATCATCATTAGCCCTAACGGATTGGGCAACTGTGCGAACCTTCTTTTTGGGAGGCATTCTGTCTATCATAATAAGGGAATTTAGTACTAATCCCCTATCCTAACCCATTTAATCTCCCCTTATCCTAGCACACATTGTCATGCATTTACCATATCACATCACTAAGCACATGTCATGTATGAATCGTATATCACATAGTTTTGCACATATCACATATCATAATCATATAGCATATATCTCATAATATCACACCATATCATAATAACGAAGGAAATCATCTCATACTAGGTAACTAGGCAATCAAGGAAAATCATTCATATCATATAAAGTGCTGTGTTGTTTCGCCGATCATCATATCTACTCGGCTTAATTCTCATGTCCACCTCCAGGGCAATCAAGAGCGACATGGCCACTGTTGCCACATCGGTAGCAAAGAAGATCTTTATCTTAATGGCGATTAGTTGAAGATACAGACCTCACTGGCGAGTAGTCTCCTCTATGCTCAATAATCCCTGACCCGAGTTGCTCCATATCCTCTCTTAGTGCATGAATCATAACCTTAAGATGTCAGTTTTCCTCCTTTAAGTATGAATAGTTATCCTTCAATCTTTGGATCTTGCTATAAACCCAATCAGGATCTAAGCGCTCCTCAAGGTTCTCCTCTTCGTTAGGGGTCTCCTCCTTCGTGGGGCCTATCACAGATACGACTTTCTCAAACATCTCTGGCCAAGTCCTCTTACAGGTCACACGGGGTGCTCTAGGTCATGGTCCTCGAGTAGGCGTAATCTTCTTGGTCATCTGTCAGAAGAATCGTACGGCAAGCAAACAATAACAAGGATTACTAAAATCTACTAGGATTTCGCAGAACTATACTAATGATAGATTGCAAGTGACATGACAGGAAAATTCCTATGCTCCAAGATTTTACTTAAGCAACTCATATAAAACAAGCCTAAACTAGACTTTTAAAAATTACGGCTCTGATACCACCTTTGTCACATCCCAACCTTAGAGATATGACGGTCCTAAAACATTGGAATTTTTATGCATATGTTGTACTTATTGCTGCCGATTCCTATGGATTAATATTCTAAAATGATTTTTGTTTTGATTACATGGAAAATCTTGGTTCAAACCATGTTTTTACTGTAATGAACAGAAAGTGCAAAAAGTAAGAAAAATGCATGTTTTCCATTGAATAGAGCATTCGGCCATTGTTGGAATTTTTATCTCAATGTCTATAATCTTTATGTGATGTATTTTAATGTTTATTGACATATATGTATGAATAGTAAATGGTTAAATTGCATATTGGTTGAAGGAATGACTCTAGATAAGGCTAGAGGCAATTTGGTATACTTAAGGTATCTTAACCTTATGTTGTGATTAATATGTGAATGTAATTGGATAATATGGAAGTAGGTTGTATGATGACTTGATAATGATTTAATGATCTCGAATTGATGAAGAGATTGATTGAATGAATTGGTTATAAGAGATAAGCATAATACTTGAAAGGTTATTTATTAAGTTGACATATATGGAAGTGTTAAGTGTACTAAGATGATTGTTAAAATGAATTGATATTGAGAAAATGATATTGTGTTGACCTTAGAAAGGTATTGACATAAATTATAATGTGTTTTCATATAAGCCTATAAAGGCTAAGCGTACAAGACTTTTAAAGTCAACATGTGATGTGCAAGTGATGAGTGCACTTTTATATGCAACTCTAAGTGTATGTGAATATTATATGTGTATGGGGTAGTTATGAGATAGGATAGCATCATGATTAAATAAATACTAAGTATTGAATTAAACATTATGTTAGATCTTGAGGAGCTTTAGAGGTTCAAAAGGGCTACATGTACAGGAGCAAAGGAACCACAAGGTGAGTAAACACTATGTTCATGTTACCAGTGTGAGTAAACATTATATTATTGTTACAAGTATAAGCTAACATACTATATGAACCCTTGATATTCTTGAAACCTAAGTTCTTCTCTACTTTCAAAATGAAACTCTATGATTTCTTTGTTAAGTTTGGGTTGCCAAAGGACAATTAGTCCAAAAAAAAAAAAAAAAACATTTTTGTTTATCTAATGATAATTCCTTTGTGATTATTGCCCTAACTTATATTCTTTATGGAACTACACTATTCTTGCATCTTTTGTTTAAAAAGTTAAACTGCTATTGCTATTGTGATATATGTCATTATTGCCTTAAATATTATTATTATATGTGATTACCATTAGCTCTAGCTATGGTACCTTTAACCCTTTTTATGCAGAAATCCTTATACCGATGTGAGTAATCATCGGCTATGTGTTTGAGTGATTATGGTAATAGCCTTCACTCTATGTGTTCAAGTGATCATGGAAATAGCCTTCACTCTATATGTTCGAGTGATCATGGAAATAGCCTTGACTCTATATGTTCGAGTGATTATGGTAGCAGCCTTCACTCTATATGTTATGTGTTATAAGTATGATTTTTGCAAACCTTTCTAAATTGCAAACTATGAATAATGAACCATAAGTTATGAGTTATGAGCCCTTTCTAAGGGATATGTGTTATAGTATAAGCCTTATTGTTTACTCATTGAGATCAACTATCTCACCCTTTCTTCCTTGTGTGGTTCTAGGTGGGTAATATGAGGAGGCAAGGTGATGGCTCAAGCATCCTACTTTGCTTGGGAAATTCCTTATCCAAGATAATGAGTTTAATATGTTATGAAGAGTTATCCTTAGATGCTCCAGGAATATTTATTTTTGGATGTTTATTTTGAAATGTTATCTGTCGAGGTTTTAATTGGATTCTAAATATTATTTCCTTATGGATTATGTTTAAAGTATATTTTAACTATGCTTCCACAACTTAAGGTTTTCTACAAAAAAAAAAGGGTTTATTTAAGTTAATGTAAGAGGTTTTGGTACAATCCTAGGTAGTATTTGTATAAGTATAAGTGGATTCTAGGACCATCATTTCTCTAAAGTTAGGATGTGATAGGTAGTTTGACCTTGTTCCCTAATGGCAAGTTTCCTCCTAAATTCAAAATGTCTGAACTAGAAAGATTTGGTGATAAAAACAAGGAAGCATACAAAGGCAAGGATCCAATTCAACTTCCCAATGGTCCTATTACAAGAGTAAGAATGAAGAAATTCAAGGAAGCACTAAATAGGATGATTCAAGGCTTGTGGGATAAGCTTTCCAAAATTCAAGAATTTAAGAATGAATCATTCATCAAAATGGGGATTCAAGACTCAAATCAAAATTTGGTGATAATGATTCAAGTGGATGAAGGCCAAAACATGGAGAGTCAAGCTTTAAACATGACCATAAGAAGAAATTCCATAAGTGCTACATGAAAGCTTATTGACACAATCTGTAACATGCCTATGTTCTAGGGCGTGTTGGCTTCTGTCTACTGAAACATGTTTTAGGATGCTCAACACACCCTAGAATATGGCCATGTTCGTGAGTGTGTTAGCTACTGTGTAATTCATTTGATTTTTCAATTTTTATTCAATTTTTGATTTTTTGGGCTTTAAACTTACCATATTTAGTAGTCCAACTCAACTATAACTTATTATTTGTTTAGGAATCAATTTCTAACTAGGAAACTTCAATCCTTGTTTAGGAAGATTTCCTAGTCCATGTTTAATTCTAAATTAGGGTTGAGCCTCTATATAAACTCAACCATTTATGTAAAATTCAGTTAAGTTTTGATCAATAAAATTTAGTTTTCTTAAGAGTGTTATCTCTTGTTTTTTATTCTTGGTTGAATCAAATTCATATAATCAAAGCTAATTACTTTGTGCATATTTATTATAAGGTTCTCTTTCACGAGTTGGTATTGTGTCGCAGAGATCATTATCCAAAGGTGATCATATTCCAAGGTGCTTCATCACGAGTTGGATTTGGATCATGAACTTCAGGAAAACCTGATTTAGCTTTCCAAGGAGGTATTTCTGAGCATAAAGATTTTGGGTCTTAAGTTTAATATACTTGGAGTTCATATCAATTTGGTATCAGGACTTAGGCAATAAATTAGGTTATATCTTTCTGTTTCATTTGTTTTTCTTGTTTTCATCTATTTTTGTTTTTGTTAAACTCCTTTGTTTTCACTTTTTTAACTCTATTTGTTATTGTTTTAGGTCTGAAAATTAAAAAAAAAAATCACCTACCTTTTTGTTCGTGTTTTATCTCAACTTTTTTGATTTGTCTCTTTAGTTTCAATCCTTTCGCATTTCTGTCCCTTTGTCCTCTGTGTTTTATCAGAAGGTCAAATTCATCTATACTTACTTGGAAACCAATTTTAATTGAAGCAGAAGGAACTGGAGGATTCATCCATTATAAGTTTGAAGACTTTAATTCGATTTGGGATCTTGTATTTGATCTTCAGTTTATTTGTTAAATTTCCTTCTGAATTGTTACTATAATTATAGAAGAAAGAAAGAAAGAAAGAAAGAAAGAAAGAAAGAATCAGCCAAGAAAAGAAAAAGGAAAGGAAAGAAAAGAATCTTGGGCAAATCAAAATTATATAGGAATATATATAGTGTTTGTTTCTAATTTTAGAGTGGAAAGGAAAAGAAAGATTGCTAGAATTCCAACCAAATCAAGAAGAATCAAAAAGGATTTTAGTTTTCAACAAGGAGTTGACCAAGTCAAGCATCCCTCCACAACAAGCTATGAGTTGGTTTCCTAATCCTTATCAATTTTTGGTTTGACTTCCTACTGCCATTGTAAGTTTATCTTCTCTTGTTTGTGTCCAACTAGGTTTCCTGACACAATTAGGATTCCTATATTGTTTTCCTAGTTCTATTAGGATTTCAACTTTTGTTTTCCAACTTCAATTAGGATTTCTAATTTTTCTTTACTGAGTCAAATTCTAATTCTTGTTTCCTAGTCTAATTAGGATTTTGTTTTCCTAGTGTCATTAGGATTTCTTGTTTATTGTTTCATTTTGAGTCTTTGGATTTTATTCATATTGTAACTTAGTAAAAATTGTATTAATTTGATTTTTGCAACTAATCTTGGCAAGAGATTGAGTGGAAAAAGGCTAAGTGTGAACATATCTAAAGAAAAGCCATTGATTGAGTGTAAAACTAAACACAAGTGAACTTTAGTGACAAAACTACTTGAGTGAAACACATAAAGGAGTGAAGTGAGGAAGCTATGCTTTACTTTACTAACTTTGTTTTGCAGCTTAAAGATGAGTGGAACTCAAGAAAATCCACAAGGTGAAATGGATCAGCTCTAAGCCTTAATAGAAATGTTGCAAGCTATAAGCAGAAAATATGGGGATGTGATTGATAGAACGGATCAACTTGAGCAAAGAAGTGTTAAGCAAATAGACTAATTATAAGCTTCAATCATAAGAGGATAGCCCCCAGATTTTCCTAAACAAACTAACCGTGTACTAAAGAGAGTGTGAGATAAGATTGAAGATGATGATGAGTCACTTGGTGATATTGATGAAGAAGAAGAAATAAGGCCAAGAACTAGACAAGATAACAGCAATGGTGGAATTAAACTAAAAATTCCATCATTCCATGGAAGAATATCCTCAAAGCATATTTGGATTGGGAAAAGAAGATTGAATTGGTGTTCGATTGTCATAACTATACTGAATCTAAAAAGTTGAAGCGTGCTGTAGCTGTATTTGATGGATATGCCATTACTTTATGGGATGATACCAAGTAAAAAAAGGAGAATAAATAGAGAAAGACCCATAGAAGAATGGAGGGACTTAAAGGCAACCATGAGAAGAAGATTTGTACCAAGTCACTACTAATGGGAGCTGTACAATCATCTTTGAAGTTTAACTCAAGGGTCCAAGAGTGTTATGAAATACCACATGGAGATGGAGGTAGCTATGATTCGAGCAAATGTGGAAGAAGGCAATGAGGCTACAATGGTAAGGTTCTTGAATGGGTTGAATAAGGAGATTGCAAATGTGGTTGAGCTGTAACCATAAATAGAGCTTGAAGATTTGCTTCATCTTGCTTTTAAGGTTGAAAAGCAATTAAAGAAGAAAAGCACCAATTGGCTATCTACCTCCTACAAAGCACCATTCAAATCAGATTGGAGAAGAGATGACAAGGCTTTTATACCCAAGCCTAAGGCCAATTCCAAGGAAGCTCCAAAGACACCCATCTAAGCAAAGCAAAGGTAAATTTATGCCTTCTAGTTCAAGTAATATTAGATGCTATAAATGTCAAGGTGTAGGTCATTACAAGAATGATTATCTAAAGAAGAAGATAATATACATATAAGATGGTGAATATTATTCAGCTAGTGAAAAAGAAGCTAAAGAAGAAAGAATGCCACCTCTTAAGGATGTCAATGATAAAGAGGAGGACAATCTACTTGAAATTGCCAAATGTGGGAGGTCTCTTATCACAAGGAGATCATTGACCATGCAAATCCAACATGATGATAATGTGCAACAAAGGGAAAATCTATTTCAAACTAGATGCCTTGTATAAGATAGAGTTTGTGATGTAATCATAAATAGGGGTAGTGTAACCAATGTAGCAAGCACCATTTTAGTTGAAAAACTAGGGTTATCTACTATTAAACACCCTTACCTTTATAAACTAAAATGGCTTAATGATTATGAAATAATTAGGGTGACAAGGCAAGTTCTAGTAGCTTTTAAAATAGGCTAATATAATGATGAGATTTTATTTGATATTGTACCTATACAAGCAGGTCATTTATTATTGGAACACCCTTGGCAATTTGATAGAAGGGTGATGCATGATGGCTACACCAATCACTACACTATTCAAAAGGATGGAAGGAAGATAATTCTTGCACCACTTTCACCTAAAGAAATCTATGAGATTGAGCAGAAAAGAATTCAAAGGGAGAGAGGAAACAAGAGTGAAGAAAAGAGTATGAGTGATGACGTGCCAAAAGAAAGAGAGAATGCAAAAGAAATAAGTGGCAAAATTATTGAGAAAGGTAAGAGAGTGAGCTCGAGTAAGAAAGAGGAAAAAGAGAAAAATGATTGAAAAGAAATTGTTAAGAGTAAAAAGAAACATGTGAGCTTTTATGCAAAGAGGAGTGATATTAGGGAAGCTTGGTTTTCAAAGAAAAGTATACTTGTACTCATGTACAAGGAGCTTTATTTTAACATTAATGACCTTAATGTTTTTTTGCCTAGTGTTTTTATTTCTCATTTATAGGAATTTGAGTATGTCTTCCCCAAAGAGATACCCAGTAGATTGCCACTTATTAGGGGTATTGAACATCAAATTGATTTTATCCCTAGTGCTTTGATTCCCAATAGACCAGCCTATATAAGTAACCTTGAGGAGACAGAGGAGCTTCAAAGGCAAGTTGATGAGTTGATGGCTAAATGACATGTTAAAGAAAGTATGAGTCTATGTGTTGTGCTTGTTTTACTAGTGCCTAAAAAAGATGGTTCTTGGCATATGTGTGCTGATTGCCATGCAATTAATAATATTATGGTAAAATATCACCATCCTATTCCTAGGTTAGATAATATGCTTGATGAGTTGCATGGTTCTACTATCTTTAGCAAAATTGTTTGAAAAGTGGATATCACCAAATTAGGATGAAAGAAGGTAATGAATGGAAAACTACCTTTAAAACAAAATATGGTTTGTATGAATGGTTAGTTATGCCTTTTGGTTTGACTAATGCACCTAGCACTTTCATGAGACTTATGAAACATGTTTTGAGAAATTTTATTGATAAGTTTGTTGTCTTATATTTTGATGATATTCTTGTGTATTCTAAAGGAATGGATGAACACTTAGGACATTTAAGGTGAGAAAAGAAAAATTATTTGCTAACCTTAAAAAGTGTTCATTTTGTTTAGAAAGAATTGTTTTCTTAGGATTTGTTGTTAGTGCTCAAGGTGTTGAAGTCGATGAAAGCAAGGTAAGTGCTATAAAAAATTAGCCTATTCCTACATCGGTAAGTGAGGTAAGAGGTTTTCATGGTTTGGCTAGATTTTATAGATGATTTGTGAAAGATTTTAGCACCATAGTTGCACCTCTAACTGAGATAATTAAAAAGAATTGTGATTTTAAGTAGGGAAAAGAACAAGAAGATGCATTTAACTCATTGAAAGATAAGCTATGTAAGGCACCCGTTCTTACTTTGCCTAACTTTAATGATATTTTTGAAATTAAGTGTGATGCATCATGTGTAAGCATTAGGGCTATTCTTATGCAAGGAAAAAGACAAATTGCTTATTTTAGTGAAAATCTCCATGGTGCTTCATTGAAGTACCCCACTTATAATAAGGAGCTCTATGCTTTGGTTAGAGCTTTAGAGACTTGGCAACACTACCTTGGCCTAAGGAGTTTGTAATCCACACAGATCATCAATCCTTGACATTCCTAAAGGGGCAAGGTAAGTTGAACAAGAGGCATGCCAAATGGGTTGAGTTCATTGAGACCTTTCCATATGTGATATAAGCAAAATAAGGAGAAAATTATGGCTGATGCACTTTCAAGAAGGTATGCTTTACTTAATGCTTTGGATGCAAGAATGTTAGGGTTTGAAAACATTAAGTCTTTGTATGTTAATGATTTTGATTTTTCTAGTATTTTCAAAGCATGCAAGAGAGTTACATTTGGAAAATTCTATAGAATGGATGGATTTTTATTTAAAGAAAATAGACTTTGCATACTTATTTGTTCTATAAGGGAATTGCTTATTAGAAAGGCATATGGGGGAGGGTTAATGGGACATTTTGGCATTACCAAAACTATAGATACTTTATATAAACCCTTTTATTGGCTTAAAATGAAAAAGGATGTGCAACAAATTTGTGATAGATGTGTTGTATGCAAACAAGCTAAATCTAAAGTTTTGAATCAAGGTTTGTATACTCCTTTACCTGTTTCTAGTACCCCTGGAACTGATGTTTCCATGGATTTTATTTTAGGGTTGCCTAGATTAAAAAAGGGGAAAGATTCTATCTTTGTGGTGGTTGATAGGTTTTCTAAAATGTCACATTTTATTCTTTGTAATAAAACTGATGATGCCACCAACATTGCTAGTTTGTTATTTAGGGAGGTGGTATGTTTGCATGGCATTCCTAAAACTATTGTTAATGATAGGAATGTAAAGTTTCTAAGTCATTTCTGGAAAGTTTTGTGGATAAAATAGGAACCAAATTGTTGTTCTCTACTACTTGTCATCCACAAACTGATGGTCAAACTGAAGTTGTTAATAGGACTTTAGGAACTTTGTTGCATTTTATTATCCAAAAGAACTTAAGAATTGGGAAGAATGCATTCCATTTGTTGAGTTTGCTTATAATAGAATTTTGCATTTTACTACTAGTTTCTCACCTTTTGAAATTATTTATGGTTTTAATCCTCTAGCTCCTTTGGATTTAGTACCTTTACCTTGTAATGAAAGAAGTAGTTTAGATGGAAAAAGAAAGGTAGATTTGGTGAAGAAACTACATAAGGAGGTGCACAAGAACATTGAGAAGAAAAACCAACAAATAGTAAGCCAAGTGAATAAAGGGAGGAGTGTTGTATTCAAACCAAGAGATTGGGTTTGGGTACATATGTGAAAAGAAAGGTTTCCAACTTAAAGGAAGACAAAGCTTCATCCAAGGAGAGATGGGCTTTTTCAAGTTATTAAGAAGATCAATGACAATGCCTACAAGTTAGACCTACCTGGTGAGTACAATGTGAGTGCTACCTTTAATGTTAGTGATCTTTCTCCTTTTGATGTAGATGTTGAAGATCTTTAGATGTTGAAGATCTTTCTCCTTTTGATGTAGATGTTGAAGATTCATGGATGAATCATCTTGAGGAGGGAAAGAATGATGCAAATAGGGGAGCATACAAAGGCAAAGATCCAATTCAACTTCCTAATGGTCCCATTACAAGAGCAAGAATGAAGAAATTCAAGGAAGCACTAAATGGGATGATTAAAGGCATGAGCTTGCCACAATTCAAGAATGCAAGAATGAATCATTCATCAAAATAGGGATTCAAGACTCAAATCAAAGTTTGGTTACAATGATTCAATTGGATGATGGCTAAAACATGGAGAGTCAGGCTTCAAACATAGCCATAAGAAGAAATTGAACAAGTGTTATATGAAAGCTTGCTGACACGATCTAGAACACACCCGTGTTCTAAGGCATGTTGGCTCTTATCTACTAAAACATGTTTTAGGATGCTCAACATGCCCTAGAACATGGGCATGTTCGTAGGCATATTGGCTGCTATGTAATTTGTTTTATTTTCTAATTTTTATTCAATTTTTGATGTTTTTAGGCCTTAAATATATAATATGTAATAGCCCAATTTAGTTATAACTTATTATTTGTTTAGGAATTAATTTCTAACTAGGAAACTTCAATCCTTATTTAGGAAGATTTCCTAGTCCATGTTTAATTCTAAGTTAAGGTTGAGCCTCTATATAAACTCAATCATTCATGTAAAATTCAATTAAGTTTTGATCAATAAAATTTAGTTTTTTTAAGAGTGTTATCTCTTGTTTTTTATTCTTGCTTGAATCAAGTTCATATAATTAAAGCTAATTACTTTATGCGAGTTTATTTCAAGGTTCTCTTTCATGAGTTGATATTATGTCACGGAGATTATCATCCAAAGGTAATCATATTCCAAGGTGCTCTATCATTAGTTAGATTTGGGTCGCAGACTTACAAAAACCTTATTTAACTTTCTAAGAAGTTGTTTCCCAGCGTAAAGATATTGGGTCTCAAGTTTAATATACTTGGGGTTCATATCATTTGGTGGAATCACATGCCCTAAGACCCATTTGAAGATATATGTAGGGGCAATGAAACCTTTAGGAAATAATGATGAGCTTTTTGCTCAACTATGCCAACAATCACTAACCGATGCTGCTAGGAGATAATTGCTTTCACTAGAGAAGAGCCAGAAAGGGATGTGGGATGTTATCTATCATGCTTTTGTCAAACAGTATCATTACAATGGTGAAATAGATGTCACCAGGCATGACTTGGAAACTACCATGTAGCTTCTAGAGGAGTCCTTCTCCATGTTCCTAATAAGATGGAGGGCTAAAGCTATTCAAATGGAAACCAGCCTAACATAATAAGAATAAGCAAACATCCTTATCAAAAACCTACTTTCAACCTACCAAGTCAACTTGTTAATCCAATACATAACCACTTTCAAAACTTTGATTGCAACTGCATCAAAGGTTGAAGATTACATCTAAAGTGCATCATTTCAACCTAAATTTCTCACCACCAACCCTAACTGTGATGAAGAACCTGAATCCAATTTGACCCCAGGCATGACATAGAAGAGTTCAAGTTCAACTAATATAACCTGTTTGAGATTGAAATCTAAGTCTGATTTTGAGTATGAGTCCCAATCTCAAAGTCTGAGTCCAAATTTGAGTCTAATTCTATCATCTTATTTTTTTTTCATGTATTTTTTTATCAATCATGTTGGTCTCTTTTTCTTAAAATTTTCCATTATAATAGAGCATCCATATTTTTTTTAGTTATTTGTGCACTTGTCTTTCTTACTTCAAATATGGATGAGCTTTGAGGGAAAAAAAGAGAGAAAAGAAAAAGAAAAGAAAAAAAAGAGAGAAAAGAGAAAGAAAGAAAAAGAGAAAAGAAAGAATGAAAAAAAAAAAAAAAGAGAAAGGAAAAGAGAAATGAATAGTCAATTAAATCCACCACAACTAGCACATGAGGTGCCATCAACAATTGCTTTAAGAAGGTTAAGAAATAGGCCTCTTATCAAACAATTGAAGCATAAAAAAATAGTTTAATGCAATTGCCCATAACACTTTAAGTAATCAAATGATACCCCTCAACAAGGGGCAATGAGTTCATCAAATCCAAAATTTAAGGGTCAAAGCGCCCTTAAAGTGAAAAAAAGCAATAAATCATAGTGGAATGTTTTCTCTCAATTTTTATTAATTCAAGCTCACTAAGCTGAAAACCCAAAAGAGTAGGTTAGGCAAAATTTAGAGTTAAAAAAGAAAGAGAGAGAGAGAAAGAGAGAAAAAGCTCATCCTAGTCATCTTCCTTCATATCATTCAAAGTTTGTCAAATCATCTTTAATCAATCTGTCTCGTCCCATGTCTTCAAAGTCATCCTTCCTCACTAAAGGCTCATTCTTTAAAGTGATATCATCTTCTATGCCCTTATCTCATAGTGGGGCATATCTTTCTCAGTCATCATCATCTTTTGTCAATCAGCCACATCGCTTAGCTCAAAGAGCTAGGGCACAATCTCTCACATTACTAGTTTTTCATGTTCCTATCTATTATTAGGAACATGATCCCCAAGTACTCTTCTCATCAGTTCTTCAGCTGCTCCTTAGGGCACTTCCTTTCAGCCAGTATGTCATCTACATTCAAGCCAATATAGTGTCACCCTAAATTTCCCTTCAGTCTCAAAATGGCAAGATTATTTTGGCTTGTTATTTTTCATGAATCATGCTACAAATAGCAAAATCATACAACTTCCTTAATCCTTTTCAAAATTTCCAACCCACATTTGAACCATTCCTAAACTTAAAAAATGTACCATTCCATCCTTTCTAGCTCAAGCCTCATACCATCCTTTCCTTGGCAAAGTCTCATCATCTTCTAAGGGCCAAGTCTATGTGCAAAACCAAAACTCTCAAGTCTATCAGGACTCATCATCCTTAAAGTCACTTTTCTTTAGCACAACCAAAATCAAGTCATGTCTTGCAAAGCTTAAGAAGGGCTCAAACCACTCAAAATCAAGTCGTTCCATATATCTTTGGCAAAATCTCATTATCTTTGAAAAGACAAAGCCTCGTTGGCAAATTACATAACTCATAGAGTCCAACCAAGTCAAGGCCTATTAATTGTTCAATGGGTATTGAAAATCTGATGCAACTATGACAAAAGGGCAAGCCCCTATCTATGAGCTTGTGGTACCTTTCTGACCAAAACCTAGACTATAATTGTGAACCTTTAATTTTGCACCTTCTAGTATGCATTTGAACCTTAGAAGCACTTGGGCTTAGTAAACAAACCTTCAAAAGCTGAAAACTCTCAGAATGGAAAAAATCAAAAATTTTTTTTTAGCATTTAAACCTTTTAGATCATCCGGGACTAAGTAATGAGTACAATGCAACTAGAATCGTGTAAAACAGATGAGAAACGAGTAAGAACGGGGGAAAACGGGTGAAAATGGGTGAAACTGCATAGTTGCCGCATAGCTCTGTGGCATTGCTATAGAGAACTCTGTGGTGCCATAGAGACTTATGCAGCACTGCTACAGAGGACTCTATAGTGCCGCAGAGGCCTATGCGGCAACTATACCATGTCTTCTCTTCCGACATTAGAAATTTCAACTTCAATGCTTCAAACCTCCTCCTATATATAGAGGGTCTCCCCACACTTCAAAACACTAACTTCTAGAGCTTGAAAAGCATTACTTCAAGCAAAACGCTTTGCATTTGCTCCTTGCTTTGCAAAGCAAGTTAATGGGTTTCTCCTTGATTCCTACCCAACTAGTTTAAGGCTTTCCACCACCTGCCTGTTTGAGGCAAGCCTCTTGCCCAAGGCTCATGTTTGCCACCCAAGGCTAGCCACCGCCCGTCGTCCAAGGCTATCAGCCGCCCACCAAGGCTAGCTACTACCTGCTGTCTAAAGCCAGCTGTCACTCGCCGTCCAAAGCCAGCCGCCACTCACCATCTGAGGTAAGATTCTTTTCCTTTAATTTCCTTATATCTTTTAGTTAGTTAATTAAATTAATTCATCTAGGTTACTAGCTAATCAACTCGATAATCAATCAAATTAATTAATTAACTCAACCTTCTTTTTAATTAATCAATCAAAACATGATAAAGTGGCTAGGCTAAACTAACTCCTTCGCAAGAAGGGAGAACTGCGTGGGTTTTCATTCCTATTCAAAGGGATATGTAGGCATGCTTGGTTCAGGCATCGAATCCAATTAAAATTAATCAACTATCCCCTTATCACCTTCTTCACTTACTTTTTGTGGTTGTTTCTTTGCTTTATTATTAGGATTAGTTTGGGAAATGTGTGACTTCCTTAGAACCCATAAGGGCTAGAGGAGGTATCCCCTAAGTTTGGATTTCATTGTAATATTAACTCTCTTTTATTTCAAATTCTAATTGTGTATAAACTTTATGGATTGAACGATCATACATATTATAAATTATTCATGCATTTTAATTTATTCATGAAATATATTTTAAGTCACTTATATATTACTTGGCCAAACTTATTTTATTAAATTAAAGCGAAAACCTAGTCCCCGAATCCTCTTTGGTTTCAAGGCTAGTGATCCTTTTTCTTTTGGGTAATAATTGGAGTCAAATGGGTTTTTTCCTTATATTTTCCCAAATAAAAATAAATTAAGGTGGCGACTCCTAAAAGTAATTTTCAAACATATCAAAGATAAGCCCAAGGGCTTCCTTGTGAGTTCTTTCCTAAATGAGCATTTCGATTCCCTTTAGTAGATCGAACCGGTGCTCGAGCGAGGCCTCACAACTGGTGACTCCGCTGGGGATTAACTTTCTTTTAATAAAAGGAAAAAATAAGTAGACTACTGATTAGTTTAAAAAGAGTTTGGCCTTTTAATATGATTGTGACTTTGTATGCATCACTTGTATAAGCTCTTTGCCTTTCAACCTAGTTTTAGGAAAACAATGGATAGTGAGTAGCATCGAGTAGGTAACCCTCCTTGGGTCTATTCGCTGTTAGTGAAATCATCCACCCCGTGATGAATCCTTTGATCCTTTCAAAGGTGTAACAAGTACACATGTACTGTTGGATCCATGCGAGGCTCTTGGACTCACATGTGGTTAGGTATATCGCTGCTCTAGTGTGACGGGTACCCAAATTTAGCCACCCTTACCTTTTGATGTAATGAACTTAAATCCTAGCCTTAGGTTGTATGTACCATAATTAAAACCTTGCATCTTTGTATTTTCATGAAATATTTTCCTCATGCATATCGTACATCCATATTGTATAACAAAATATGCATTCATCTTAAGTCTAGGTCAAACCTTGAACCGAAGAAGGGTTAAAAATTCTTATCTCCATTCAAACATCTCCCCCTTAAACATCTCACTCTAACCTCCATCTAAATACCTTTGCCCCTACAAACTCAAAACCATCACCCTGACCTTTAACCTTAAACACCTCACCCTAGCCTTACCCTTTTACCTTAGCCTTTAACCTAAACACCAATACCCTAACCCTAAGCCTTACCCCTTTACCTTAGCCTTTAACCTAAACACCAATACCCTAACTCTAAACCTTACCCCTTTACTTTAGCTCTTAACCTAAACACCAATACCCTAACCCTAAACCTTACCCCTTTACCTTAACCTTTAACCTAAACACCAATATGCTAACCCTAAACCTTACCCCTTTACCGTAGCCTTTAACCTAAACACCAATACCCTAACCCTAAAACCTTATCCCATTACCTTAGCCTTCAACCTAAGCGCCAATACCTTAGCCCTAAACCTAAAACTTCATTTCCCTAGCCTTGACCTCAAACACCTCTAACCTTAAATACTGTTACCTTAACCTTATCCAAAATGTCTTCGCCCTGTAACCTAAAAACATCTCTACCCTCCTCTTACCCATAACTTGCCAACCTAGCCATAAGACACTGTCACCCAACATCTTTGGCCCATTACCTTCAAAACCAATCCATTACCCTCAGATTGATAGATGCCTATTGCCTATACCCTAAATCATCAAAACACTACCCTAAGCCTAATACCTTTGGCCTAACACACTACCCTAAGCCTAATACCTTTGACCCAACACAATATCCTTAAGCCCAACACCTGTGACCCATCATCTTTTAAAACCAGTCTGTTACCCTTAAGCCCAATAACTTTAGCCCAACATACTACCTTAAACCCAATACCCTTGGTTTAGTCTACTACCTGAAGCCCAAAACATTTGCCCCATCATACCTTAAGCCAAAAAAAAAAAAATGGTTGGCCCACTACACAATAGGAAGCCTTTTCTCTTAGGATCTGCATGCCTATACCTTCATCACCCCTTCATCACCTCTTCTGTTCCATACCCATCACTTACCTTGTTACTTTGGTTTGAAGATACTAATGGCCCACCCGCTTGATATGGCTTCCTTGACCACACTTGTGACCAGAGTCCTTAAGAAGCAAGAAGAACATTTCTAGGCCATCCTAGCTGCTCAGCAAGCCTAATTTAAGGAACACAGGCAATTCATCATTGAGGAAGTTCGAGCTATGATTAACCAAGCCACCTTTAGCCTTTCTAACCCAAACCTTATCTTGAACCAGACCAATCCGAGCCAAACCAACCCATATCTAAACCAAGGTGAGGAAGTTTTCTCTTATCCAGATACTAGATTGCTTATGGAGAAACTTGAAGCCATGGAAAAAACCATTAAATCCCTAAAGCACTGCGATGATCTAATTGATTTGGATAGTTTAACCTTATTCCCTAATGCCAAGCTTCCTCCTAAATTCAAAATGCCTGAACTAGAGAGATTTGATGGAACCACTTGCCCAAAGACCCATCTAAAGATATATGTGGGGGTAATGAAACCTTTAGGAGTTAGCGATAAGCTCCTTGCTCAGTTGTTCCAATAATCACTAACTGGTGTTACCAAAAAATGGTTCCTTTCACTAGACAAGAGCAAGAAAAGGACATGGGATGATATTTGTTGTGCTTTGTCAAACAATATCATTATAATAGTGAAATGGATGTCATTAGGTATGACTTGGAAACCATCAAGCAGCTTCCAGAGGAGTCTTTCTCTATGTTCCTTACAAGGTGGAGGGCTAAAGCTGCTCAAATAGTAAATAGACCAATAGAGCAAGAACAAGTGGACATCCTTGTCAAGAAGCTACTTCTAGCCTACCGATCCCACTTGTTAACCCAATACCTACCCACTTTTAAGGCTTTGATTGCAACCGCATCAAAGGTTGAAGATTGCATCTAAAGTGCATCATTTCAACCTGAATTCCTCACCACCGACCTAAACAGTGATGAAAAAGCTAAACCTAATTCAACCCCACCTTACCGCAGCCCTAAGTGGCATAACATAGAAGAGTTCAAGCTCAGCTAATCTGACCTATCTGAGATTGAAGTCCAAGTCTGAGTCTAAATTCGAGTCTGAGTTTGTCATCTTATTTTCTTTTATTTTTTGTCAAACATGTCAATTCCTTTTTGTTATCTTATAATAAAATTTTTCATTGTAATAAAACATTCACTTCTTTTTAATTATTTATGCACTTGTCTAAACATGGATGAGCTTTGAAAAAAAAAAAGAGGGAGAGCAAAAAAAAAGAGAAAAGGGAGAAAAAGAGAAATGAACATTAATTAAATCCACCACAATTGAAGTGTCATCAATAATTGCTTTGCCAGCTCCTAACCAAAGAAGGTTAAGAAATAGACCTCTCATCAAATAATTGAAGCACAAAATCAAATGATACACCTCAACAAGGGGCAACAAGTTTTTCAAATTCAAAATTCAAATGTTAAAGCCCCTCAAACCGAAGCAGTATGTCATGGTGGAATGTTTTCTCTGAATTTTCATTACTCCAAGCTCGCTAAGTTGAAAACCCAAAAAGGGTGGCTTAGGCAAAAGTTAAAGCAAAAAAAAAAAAAGGGCAAGAAAGCTCATCCTAGTCATCTTCTTTCATATCATTCAAAGTTTGTCAAATCATCTTCAAGTAATCCATCTCATCTCATGTCTTCAAAGTCATCCATCCTCACTAGCTTACTCATTCTCTAAAATGATATTGCCTTTTATGCCCTTATCTCACAGTGGGGGTATGTCTTTCTAGGTTGTCATCATCTTTTATTAATCTGTCTCATTGCTTAGCTCAAAGAGCTTAGGCACAATCTCTCACATTGCTAGTCTGTCATGTTCCTATCTCTCATTAAGAGCATAATCCCCAAATTGTCTCTTTTCATCCGTCCTTCAGCCACTCCTTAGGGCACTTTCTTTTATGCAGTCTGTCGTCTACATTTAAGCCAATAAAGTGTCACTCTAAAAGTCTCTTCAATATCAAAACAACAAGGTTAGATGGGCTTGTTCTTTTCCATGAATCATGCTACAGATAGCAAAATCATACAACCTTCCTGATCTTTTTCAAAATTTCCAGCCTGCCTTTGAACCATTCCCCAACTTCAAAATGTACCATTCCATTTTTTCAAGCTCAAGCCTTATATCACCCTTTCCTTGGAAAAATCTCATCATCTTTTAAGGGCCAAGCCCATGGGCAAAACCAAAGATCCTAAGTCTTTCAAGACTTATCATCTTTAAAGCCAGCTTTCTCTAGCATAACTGAAATCAAGTCATGTCTTGCAAAGCTTAAGAAGGGCTTAAACCACTCAAGTCATCCCATGACTCATTAGCAAAACCTCATCATCCTTGAAAGAACTAAGCCTTCTTGGCAAATTACGTCACCCATAAAGTCCAATTGAGTCAAAGCCTACCAACTGTATGATGGGCAAGGAAATTTGATGCATCCATGTCAAAAGGCAAACCCTTATCCATGAAGCCTGTGACCAAAACCTTTAACACCATACCTAAGATGAAGCCAACCATCCTCCAAAAAGGTCCAAAGCACCTTTATAGAGAAGCCCAAACAAAAAGCCTTTACCATGAAGTCTAAACCAATAAGCCTAAGCCTAGCTTTCACCATTCATAAAAGACCATAATCTCCTCTAAAGCCAAATCTAACCAAACCTTCCCCAACTAATTTCCTAGCCTGACCTATCCTCTAAGCCAAACCTAACTGAGCCAAAGGCAGAACTTGACCAAGTCTTCCAAATAGACTCCCCAAAGGTTGCAACCTAACCAAGACAAAGTCCTAGACCTAACTAAGCCTTCCACATAAACTTCTCTAATGACAAGCCCTATAAGTTGACCTTCCCCAAATCTTCCAATCTAATCATCTCTAAAAACCTGACCTTCCTAATCCAGCTTTCCAATTCAGCCTCAAACCAAAGTCAGACCTATCTAAAAAGACCACACCTTACTTCTACCTAGGCCAAACTGATAGCCATTAACCAACCAATCTCATACCTAGCATGCCCACTTCACCTCTAAACTAGCCAATAAACCAAAAACCAAATGACCAAACCATTTTCCTCTATCATTCTAAAGTGGGGGCACATCCCTTCCAAATATTCACCTTTTTGAAATAGCGGCATCTTTCTCTTAAAGATCAACACTTTTATATATCAAGATTGATCCTTCACAAGTTCAAGGTATCATATCATTGCATAATTATCTAGCATTTTTGCATTGAATAGGATCATCACTTTTCATTCCTACCATAAAGGACCACTACTATTCCTATCAGACAGGATAGTTATCTTTACCATTCCTACCAGACAAGATGGTCATCTCCTCTTGATCCTACTAGACAGGATCATCACCTTTCATTCCTACCAGAAAGGACCACTACTGTTCCTACCAGACAGGACAGTTATCTTTACCATTCCTACCAGACAGAATGATCATCTCTTCTTGATCCTACCAGATAAGATCATCACTTTCATTCCTACTAGAAAGGACCACTACTATTCCTACTAGACAGGATAGTTATCTTTACCATTCCTACTAGACAGGATGGTCATCTCTTTTTGATCCTACTAGACAGGATCATCACTTTCATTCCTACCAAAAAGGACCACTACTGTTCCTACTAGACAGGACAGTTATCTTTACCATTCCTATTGATATGGGTCAAATTTAATACCCTAGTCTGTAAGACTAAGTACAGAGTGAGTAAGGTGTCGAACTCTAGGGGATTTGAAGCAATTTGATATTAACTAGGTAATTACTAAGATGGATAGGTAGACAACAAACAAAAGATATTGATTTATTCTATCTAATCTAAAATACTAAAGTTTTATTGTTACTTTAATTAATAACAACAATAATGAATAATAGAATTACAATTCATAATTAATTTTGAACTATAAAAGTTAACAACATATAAACACATGCAACGATTGGAGAATATGACCATCAATCCTTAAAAGCAACTCTTGTTGTCAATTAAGGGTATTTTCATTTGGAGTCTACAAGCACTCTCATGATATTGTAAAGATAAACAAAAACCATTAAGTTCCATGCCAATTCTTTAATCCCTCAAAGTGGATTTCTTGTCTCTAAGTACTTTCCTATCCTTTAAGTAATTTCAATTGCGTTTCCACCAAAATGCTCCAACTCACATTGTGAACAAAATGATTAACAAGTTATATATGGTGATTAAGCATACATAACACAATGTAGCACTCAATTGAAACTAAATCATTCATGCATATTAAGAATGTAGTTCATAAAATTAATTCATCATTGCAATTCTAACAACCTATTAGACTAAGTACATGGTAAAATATGATACAAAAATAATGCAAGCATTCATTATTGAATAGTAAAATAAAGATAGAAGAAAGGAAGAAAGATTGATGAATGAAGACTTCTTTATTCTTCCGGAAATTACTTGTACAATTCTTGAACTTGAAGTGCCTTTTGGAAGGACACTTGATACAAACCAAGTACTTAATTCTAATAAGGTGTTTACAAGGTTTTTAAGTAAGTTTTTCCTATCTAATACAATAGTATCTCTTTTTAAAATAAAGCCAAATCCAAGTATTTATATGCCCTAAGGTGTCTCAAGAAGTGCCCCTTTGAAAAATTTGTCAAAATGAAAGGGTGCCTTGAAAGGGTATAGTAACCATCCTGTCACAAGTCGGCACCAACTGTGCCGACTGGTGACAGCTTTGAAATCCTTTCCTTGGCTTGTCTTTGCTCCTAAGCTTGGCACTTGGTTCCATTTTGGTCCTTAGCTTCCATTTTCAATCAAAATCATCTTCTTACACCTATATTATCCTATAACACTCAAACAAAAGATCAAACACACATTAGCATAGAAAATTAATACAAAACATGCATGCATTTAAACAAAATTAGTAAAGATATTATTAGTTTGGTTATGCCATTTTGCATCATATCATCTACAGACAAGATGGCCATCTTTTCTTGATCCTACCAGACAAGATCATCACTTTCATTCCTACTAGAAAGGACCACTACTATTCCTACCAGACAAGATAGTTATCTTTACTATTCCTACTAGACAGGATGGTCATCTCTTCTTGATCCTATCAGACAAGATCATCACTTTTCATTCCTACTAGACAAAAACTGCCATTTTCTTCCTAATGCTCCCAAATATACCGGGGGCATCCTTTTCATTTTACACTTATTAGAATTTCCTGCCACTTCCAAATATACCGAGGGAATCCTTTTTATTTCACACTTATCAGAACTTTTTGCCCTTTTAAATATACTGAGGGCATCCTTTTCATTTCACACTTATCAGAATTTCCTGCCGCTTCCAAATATACCAGTGGCATCCTCTTCATTTCACACTTATTAGAATTTTCTGCCGCTTCCAAATATACCGAGGGCATCCTCTTCATTTCACACTTATCAGAACTTCCTTCCACTTCCAAATATACTGGGGGCATCCTTTTTATTTCACACTTATCATAATCTCCTGCCACTTCCAAATATACCAGGAGCATCCTCTTCATCCTCAAGTTCACTGTCATTAGAATCGCCTTTCAAACAAAGATAATTCTGATGAGGGGGCAGCTGTGAACCCTTAATTTTGCACCTTCCAGTATGCATTTGAACCTTAGAAGCACTTGGGCTCAGTAAACAAACCTTCAAAAGCTGAAAACTCTTAGAATGGACAAAACCAAATATTTCTTTTTGGCATTTAAACCCTTTTAGATCATCTAAGACTGAGTAACGAGTACAACACAACTGGAATTGTGTAAAATGGATGAGAAACGAGCAAGAACGGGTGAAAATGAGTGAAAATGGGCGAAACTGCATAGTTGTCGCACAGCTCTGCGGCATTGCCACAAAGAACTCTACGGTGCCGTAGAGACTTATACAACACTACTACAAAGGACTCTGCAGTGCCACAGAGGCCTATGCAGTGACCATACCATGTCTTCTCTTCCCACATTGGAAATTTCAACTTCTATGCTTCAAACCTCCTCCTATATATAGAGGGCCTCCCCACACTTCAAATCACCAACTTGTAGAGCTTAAAAAGCATTACTTCTAGCAAAATGCTTTGCATTTGCTCCTTGCTTTGCAAAGCGAGTTGGGGAGTTTCTCCTTGATTCCTACTCGACTAGTTTAAGGCTTTCCATCACCGCCTGTTCAAGGCAAGTCTCTTGCCCAAGGCTCGTGTTTACCGCCCAAGGCTAGTTGTTGCTTGCCACCCGCCGAGGCTAGCCACTGCCTACTGTCCAAATCCAGCTGTTGCTCACCGTCCAAAGCCAGCTGCCGCCTACCATCTGAGGTAAGCTTTTTTTCCCTTAATTTCCTTATATCTTTTAGTTAGTTAATTAAATTGATTCATCTAGGTTGCTAGCTAATCAACTCGATAATCAATCAAATTAATTAATTAACTCAATCCTCGTTTAATCAATCAATCAAAACATGATAAAGTGGCTAGACTAAACTAACCCCTTCGCAATAAGGGAGAACTGCGTAGGTTCTGATTCCTATTCAAAAGGATACATAGGCATGCTTGGTTCAGGCATCAAATCCAATTAAAATTAATCAACTATCCTCCTATCACCTTCTTCACTTACTTTTTGTGGTTGTTTCTTTGCTTTATTATTAGGATTAGTTTGGGAAATATGTGACTTTCCTAAAACCCATAAGGGCTAGAGGAGGTATCCCCTAAGTTTGGATATAATTGTAATATTAACTCTTTTTTATTTCGAATTCTAATTATGTATAAACTTTATGGATTAAATGATCATGCATATTATAAATTGTTCATGCATTTTAATTTATTCATGAAATATATTTTAAGTCACTTTTATATTACTTGCCAAACTTATTTTGTTAAATTAAACTAAAAACCTAGTCCCCGAATCCTCTTTGGTTTCGAGGCTAGTGATCCTTTTTCTTTTAGGTAATAATTGGAGTCAAATGGGTTTTTTCCTTATATTTTCCCAAATAAAAATAAATTAAGGTGGCGACTCCTAAAAACAATTTTCAAACATATTAAAGATAAGCCCGAGGGCTTCCTCGTGAGTTCTTTCCCAAATGAGCATTTTGATTCTCTTTAGCGGATCGGATTGATGCTTGGGCAAGGCCTCACAATAATACCTGAGATAGAGCTAAACATCTTCCAAAGAGATCCAAAGCACCCTTATAATCCAAAGCACCCTTATAAAAAAGCCCACACTGACAAACTATCCTCAAAGCTTGAAAGCCTTTTAACTAAAAACTTTCAAGCCTTTACCCCAAAGCCTAAGCCCAAAAGCCTTTGTCTTGATGACTAAACCAAGAAGCCTTCACCTTAAAGCCCAAATTAAAAAGCCTTCACCATGAAACCTAAAGCAAAAACCCTTTACCATGAAGCCCAAGCCTAAAAGCTTTTGCTATAAAGTCCACTCCCAAAAAGCCTTAATTTATGAAGACCATAATCTCCTCTAAACCCAAATATAACCGAGCCTTCTAGAGTTGTTTTCCTAGCTTGACCTTTCCTCTAAGCCAAACTTGGCCTCCAATTTAACCTTCTACAAAGTCTAGCATCCTAGCTTAATTTTAAGGAAAAATTTGAACAAGTCTTCCAAATGAACTCCCCAAGCCATAACCTGATTGAGCCTTCCAAACCTGATCGAGCCTAAGGCAATACTTGACTAAGCCTTCCAAATGAACTCTCCAAAGGTTGTAACCTAATTGAGCCAAAGTGCAAAACCTGTCTAAGCCTTCGATGTGAATGTCTCTAAGGATAAGCCCCACAAACTGACCTTCTCCAAACTTTCCAACCTAATCATCTTCGAAGACCTCTCCCTCCTTATCAAGCTGTCTAATCCAGCCTCAAACAAAATCTTTTCCAAAGTCATACCTATTTAAGTCTTTTAAACTGAACAACACAATCTTTTCCAAGACCACACCTTGCTTAACCTCCTAAAATGACTTTTTCCTATGCCAAACTGATAGCCAGTGACCAACCAACCTCATACCTGATATACCCATTTTCACCTCTGAGCTAGCCAATCAACCAAAAACTAAATGACTAAACCACTTTCCTTTATTAGGGGCACCTCCCTTCCAAATATTCACCTTTCTAAAATTGGGGCATCTTTCTCCCAAATATCATCACCTTTATATCAAGTTGACCCTTCACAGGTTCAAGATATCCAATCATTGTATAATTATCCAACATTTTTGCATTAAACAGGCTCATGAATTAAGATGGATAGTCAAACCCTTCAAGTAAGACAAATCATCAACCTAATCAATCTGAATCAATCTCAATCTTAGGGTCACTACTTTTACTGTTCCTACTAAACAGGATAATTATCTTTACCATTCTTACCAGATAAGATGGTCATCTTTTTAATCCTATTAGATAGGATAATCACTTTTCATTCCTACTAGCAAGGACCATTACTTTTACTATTCCTATGTAATAGGATAGTTATCTTCACCATTCCTACCAAACAAGATTGTTATCTTTTTTATCCTACCAGATAGGATCATCACTTTTCATTCCTATCATAAAGGACTATTATTTTTAGTATTCCTATCAAACAGGATAGTCAATCTTTACCATTCCTACCAGACAAGATGGTCATCTTTTCAATCCTACCAAACAGGATCATCACTTTTCATTCCTACTAGAAAGGACCATTACTTTTATTGTTCCTACTAGATAGGATAGTCATCTTTACCATTCTTACCAGAAGGATGGTCATCTTTTTGATCCTACAAGATAGGATCATCACTTTCATTCCTACCAGAAAGGGCTATTACTTTTACTATTCCTACCATATAAGACACTTATCTTTACCATTCCTATCATATAGGAAGGTCATCTTTTTTTATCCTACTATACAGGATCATCACTTTTCATTCCTACTAGATAGGACACTTATTTTACCATTCCCATCAGATAAGATGGTCATCTTTTTTTATCTTACTAGACAAGATCATCACTTTTCATTCCTACCAGAAAAGGCCATTACTTTTACTATTCCTACCCGATAAGACAGTTATCTTTACCATTCCTATCATATAGGATAGTCATCTTTTTTTATCCTACCAGACAGGAACCTCACTTTTCATTCCTACCACCATTACTTTTACTATTCCTACCATATTGGGCAATCATCTTTACCATTCCTACGATATAGGATAGTCATCTTTTTTATCCTACTAGACAGGATCATAACTTTTTCCATTCCTACTAGATAGGATGGTCATCTTTTTTATTCCTACTAGATAGAATCACCACTTTATTGATTCTAACCAGATAAGGTCACCTTATTTCTTGATAGGATCATCATTCCTACTAGACAGGATCACCATTTTGTTGACTCCTACTAGATAGGGTTGCCTTCTTTCCTAGATTATCATTCCTACCAGACACAAATATCGCTTTTAGGATAACAACCAAATGCTACCAACCGATAAATTTCCTAAATATACCGGGAGCATCTTCCTTAAAATTTAATCACACCTTTCACCCAAATGTCTAAACTCTGACCTAGACATTAATTTGGTTCCTTTTACGATCTCATCCTCAAGTTCACTGTTATTAAAATCACCTTTTAGAGAAAGATAATTTTGATGAGGGGGCAACTGTGAACCCTTAATTTTACACCCTCCACTATGCATTTGAATTTTAGAAGCACTTAGGCTCAGCAAACAAACCTTCAGAAGCTGAAAACTATCAAAATGGAAAAATTGGAAAAATCAAAATATGTCTTTTTGACATTTGAACCTATCACATCCCAACTTTTGAGATATGACAATTCTAGAACACAGGGAGACATAAGGTCACCCACACTCGTAGAACCTATTGACAAATATACAAATCATGCCTAGGATCATACCAAACCTCATACAATAACTCATTTAAAACATTATATGAAAACCTTTAGTTGTGGATGACAGTAATTAGACACTTCACATATAATCCATAAGGAAATAATATTCAAGCTTAAGAAATAATAGCATCTCAAAATAAACATCAAAAATAAATATTTCCAGAGCATCTAATGACAACACTTCATAACATTGTATTATTAATAACTTTGACAAGGAATCCCCAAGTGAAGTAGAATGCTTAAGCCATCACTTTGCCTCCTCACATTTGCTCACCTGGAACCACACAAGGAAAAAGGGGTGAGATAGATGATCTCAATGAATAAACGATAAAACACATACATTAACATATATTCCATTGAAAAGGAAACTCATAGCTTATACACATAGTTCATGATTTACAATTCATGAATCAGGTTGCAATTTATTAAGGGTTCAATTTAGCAAATTTGTGGAAATCACACTTATAACATATGGAGAGTGAAGGATATTGCTCTATCACTCTAACACATAAAGGAGAGGTGGCCTTATACCAAATTCCAACTCCTATCACATAGAAGGCATGAAGCTGATCAGGCCCTACAACTAGAACTGCCCCTTCTAGCTGAGATGGATACATAACTGAAAAGCACTTAATTGACTACACTTTACCCTTTGTTTTTAATATATTTTATCCTTAAATTGAGTTTGATTTGTTTGTTTAGTGCTTTTCCAAAGTTCTTTTAGTTAACCTAGTGCCAAATGATGCCATGAACTAAATGTGACTCAGAATGGTGAAAGATCCAAGCCGAAATGCTGACTTTTGGAAGAAGATAGGTAGACACTACTAAAATCCTAGCTGAGATTACACCCGTATAGGCAGACACAACTGAAATCCCAGCTAGGATTCCACCTGTGTGATAAGAGAAAAATTAGAAATACATCTAGTAACCTCACACAGGTGGAGCCACCACTGAGATTTCACTCGTGGGCCCTTGGCGTCGTAGACACCACTGGAATCCCAGCTGTGGCTCCAGTGGTGTGAGGTTAAAATTCAGCAATATAAATCAGATCAAACAACATTTTAAGAGAGAGCTGCCACAGAGCAAAAATAGAGATTTAAGAGGGTTGGCTAGGCCCTAAAGTCATGGAAAAGGCTTGAAGGCTGAAGATGTTGAGGGCTTAATCAAATCAAAGACCAAGATCCAAGTGGATGTGGAAGATTGAAGAGAAGATTTCAAAGAACATCTTTAAGATCTGTTTGAGATTTCTTCTTCTTTATTTTCTGCATCTTTGTTCTTTAATTTTAATATGAACTAATTCTATTTATGATGAACCCTAGTTTTGATTATATAGATTGAAGGATTTAAACTTTAATCAGTCCATCTTTGGTTGTTTTATTTTCATGATAAATCTTATTATTCTAATTAGCAATTGCTAGCTTGTTGGTTGGATATTGTTTCTATATTGGATGAGTAGAGATACCCTAGTATAGATAGATCACTCATGGGAATAGAGAGCTGATTGGAATGCTAGAGATAGACCTACAAGACTTCTTTGAATGTTAATCTCTTAAACTTAATGTTGCTCCTATTTGATTATAGGTTGAGAAGAGATTCCCCTATAATACTTAGGAAGTTAGGGATTTAATCTCTTGAGAAAGGTTTTTATCTAATTTAGTGAGAATCCAACTCAATCCATTATTTGATATGCATGAGAAACTAGGGAGAGTTATATCTAGATTAGCTTTGCCTAGATTATCTCCATCAATATCATTTACTTACTTTCTTAGGTTAGCTTAGTTAATTTAACTTAATTTAATGAATCTACATTTTGATCAACTAGACAATAGTCAAAGTTTGCGCTAGTATTTATACACTATCCTTGTGGAGACGATACTTATATTCACTACATTATTACTTAATAACGACCTGTGCACTTGCAATTTGTTAGTGTGCATTTTGGCACATCAACAACCCCTATGTGATTACCATTGGGTTAAGACCATGTGCATAGGTTTTGATAATTACCTACATCGGCACGAGGATATTTGCATAAAGGGTTAAAGGTACCATAGCTAAAGCCAATGGTAATCACATATAACAATAACATTTAAGGCAATAATAACATGTATCACAATAACAATGGCAATTTAACTTTTGAGCAAAAGATACCAAAATAGTGTATTTCCATAAAGAATGTAAGTTAGGGCAATAATCATAAGGAATTATCATTGGATAAATAAAAAAAATGATTTTGGACTAATTGTTGTTTAGCAACCCAAGCTTAACAAGGAAATCATAAAGTTTCATTTTAGAATAGAAAGAACTTGGGTTTCAAGAAAGTCAAAGGCTCACATAACATGATAGCTTGTACTTGTAAGAATATCATAATGTTTACTCATACTTGTAGAATGAATATAGGGTTTACTCACATTGTGGTTCCTTTACTCCTATTTCACGTAGCCCTTTTTAACCTCTAAAGCTCCTCAAGCTCCAACATAATATTTAATTCAATACTTAGTATTCATTTAACTATGATACTATCGTATCCCATAACTACCCCATGCACATATAACATTCACATACACTTAGAATTACACATATAAGTGCATTCACCATTTGCACATAATAGGCTAACTATAAAAGTCTTTGCACACTTAGCCTTAATAGACCCATATGAAAACACATTATAACTCATGTCAATACCTTTCTAAGGTCAATACAATATCATTATCTTAATATCAATTCACTTTAACAATCATCACACTTAACACTTCCATACATGTCATCTTAACAAATAACCTTTCAAACATCATGCTTATCTCTTCTGACCAATTCTTTCAATCAATCTCTTCATAAACTTAAGACCATTAATCCATTATTGATTCATCATAAAACCTATTTCCATATTTCTCAATCATTTTCACATTCTAATCACAACATAAAGTTAATATACCTTAAGTATACCAAAGTGCCTCTAGGCTAATCTATAGTCATCCTTCAACCAACATGCAATTTAACTATTTATCATATATATATACATGCCAATAATCATTAAAATACATCACATAAAAATTATAGACATTGGGATAAAAATATCAATTTAGGCCAAATGCCCTTTTTAAAGAAAAATCTAAATTTTCTTATTTTTTGCACTTTCCATCTATTACAGTAATATGTAAAAACATAGTTTGGACCAAGATTTTTCATAATCAAAACAAAAATCATTTTAGAACATAAACTTGTAGGAATTGGCCCTCATATACATACACATGTATGAAAATTTTTAACTTTAAGTTTTAGGATGAAAAACCATGAGTTTTCCTATTTTCGGTATTTTTTGATCATTATAGTAATATGTAGACAGGTGGCTTAAACCATTCAATCACAACATATATCAGTTTAGAACATCCACATGTATGAATTGGCAGCCATTGATCATAATTATGCATGAAAATTCCAAGTTTCAAGGTTTAGAGTGAAAATCATGAGTTTTCGCGCTTTCCGTTCATTACAGCCATATGCAAACACAAGATTCGAATCATTATTTTTCATCCAAACAAAACAAATATCATATTAGAATATTAAACATCATAGTCACCCTTTTCTCTTCCCTTAATCATTCAAAGGGTAAAGAAAGTTTTCGAGTCAAATATCAAGTCCTTACAAATAAAGCTGTCCTTACCTGTCATTAGGGGCATGTCATTTAAAAACATTCATATTCTTTTGAGAAAGCTTTGATCAGTCCACCACCTCTTGTCAAGGGCAAGATCTCTAAGTCATGTTTTCCCATAAAAGTGCTTGAGTCACCAAAAGACCCAAATCAAATGGTTCTCCCTCATTTCCTAAAAGTTCATCCCAATCTCTTTGCATTCCAATTGAACCTAAAAAGCATTATCCCTAAAAGCCTTTTTGGCCTAGATAATGTGTTCTTTCCTTTCTATGAAGCATTGAAAAAAAAAAAAAAAAAGGAACAACCACAAAGCTAAAGCCCTTAGTAGAAATCAAAATCTGCATCACCCAAGCCATACGCTGGAAGCCCACAACCCATATTCTTAAAAGCTATGCACACTTTCTAAAAGCCCCAACTTCAAATCCTATACTAATGGAGGAAGCCTACCTCCCATTTCTAAAGCTCTAACTCATTGATGAAACCAAGCCACTTGAAAGGTCCTGCTATGAGCCAAAGTCAAGGCATGCCCCTCTCATCTACTCAAAAGAAACCCGATCTCCAAAATCCAAGTGAACTTTCCAAACTTAACCAAGCCATTTATCCTTATGACCAAAACACTGTCATTCCAAGACCAAAACCAGAGCCAAGATTAACTGAATCTTAATTCTTACCAACCTATTTTTTCAAATCTCTTGACAAAACCAAAACTAAACCCTAAAAGATGTCCAAACCCTATACTCCCTAATTAACTGCCTAAGCGACCCAACCAGGCCAAGAGCACAAAAAGAAACATTAGGCCATATGGAGTGAACCATAAGTCTTTGTCATATATGTTAACTTATAAGCCCCCTCATCACCATAAGCTTCCAAAGTCAAACCAAGGGTAAACCATCGACCAGAACCAATTCTTCCTCCAAAGCCTTGGGAAGCCTAAAATAGATAATTTCCCTTCTGAACATGAAATAAGCCACTTGTTTGCTAAATCCATCGTAGACTAACCCTACTATCCCATTGCTGGTCCAAGCCCTAACTCAGGTCAAAATAGTTGAATTATTGCCTTCTAATAGGGTACCTTTCTAAATCACCTTTTCAGATAACCAGCCATTAGTTCAAGGCATGTTGATTGCATGAATGCCTTTTTGCTTAGGGTTTAAATTACCCATCATTGTCATCACTCAAAAACATCACATAATTGTTAGACCTTCCTGGGGCAATCCTAGGAATCCATCAAAAAAAAATCAATCAAAATAATCATCTTGCAACCTATATGCCACTTTAAGAGTCAGCATTGCATGCAAATCGCATTCACAAAGTAAACTCGTGAATCCACCCTCACATATCGATGTAATCATCCATTACAAACATCATCATAAATCATACATGGCACAGAAGTCAAATAAAAGGTCTGTGAATTCTAAAACATGCATGCATTATTTGTGTACCAACATCTATGCAATCATTTGCAATCATGCACCATCATGCATAAGCTGAGCCAATAGCCTTACCAACACCTCCTAAAGCTGACCAATTCTCCTTGAAGCTAAATGATACCTTTCCATATCTGATCAACAAAGTGTGACTTCCAAAGTCCCTTTACTCCCAGCAAAGTTCCTTTGAGCCTTCCAAAAGGCCCAACTCCTCACATTTAGAAGCCTAAGTTTCTTTGGCGTAACCATAATTTTTTTAAAATCTATAGAGTTGACTAACCATAGGCTGAGGCTCTCCTTTTATCAAAATCTTTTTAGAATCTCTTAAGCTGACTTGCCATAAGCGGAGGCTCTCCCTTTATCAAGACATTTTCAAAATCTGTTAAGCTGACTCGCCATAGGCCGAGGCTCTCTTATCAAAATCTTTTCAGAATATCTTAAGCTGACTCGCCATATGTAGAGGCTCTCCTCCTACTAAAATCTTGTCAGAATCTCGCAAGCCAACTCGCCATAAGTCCAGGCTTTCTTTTCACTAAATTATCTTGTCCAAAATTCTTTTCCACCCATAAATGTCTAGAAATGATCACCTATGCATTCATATGGTTCCACTTTCCACCTTTTTTACCCAAATCATCTTTACCTCTAACATTAAGGCCAAACAGATAGCCTTGATTGAGATTTATCCAAATCTTCTTTACCTCTAACATTAAGACTGAATAGATAGCCTTGATTGAGATTTACCTCTAACATTAAAGCCGAACAGATAGCCTTAATTGAGACTTACCTCTAACATTAAGCCTGAACAAATAGCCTTGATTGAGATTTATCCAATCTTATTTACCTCTAACATTAAGGCTGAACAAATAGTCTTGATTGAGATTTACCCAAATCATCTTTACTTATAACATCAAGGCCGGATAGATACCCTTGATTGAGATTTATGACAAATCATCTTTACCTCTGACATTAAGGTTGAATAAATAATCTTGATTGAGATTTACCTAAATCATGTTTACCTCCAACATTAAGGCCGGATAAATAGCCTTGATTGAGATTTATCCAAATCATCTTTAACTCTAACATTAAGACCAGAAGATAGCCTTGATTGAGATTTATCCAAATCATCTTCACCTCCAACATTAAGACCAGACAAATAGCCTTGATTGAGATTTATCCCAAATCATCTTTACCTCTAATATTAGGGCCGAACATATAGCTTTGATTGAAATTCACTAAACCTTCTCTAACAATAAGGTTGGATAGATAGCCTTGATTGAAATTCACCAAACTTTCTTTGTCTTGATTGAAATTCACCAAACTTTCTTTGTCCTCTAACATTAGGGTTGAACAAATAGCCTTAATTGAAATTCACCAAGAACATTCTCACATCCAACATCAAGGCTGGACTGATAGCCATTAGTAAACGTCATTTATCCTAGAGGGCCTCCTCTCAAAGGACCTAACAATGACACACAAGCCTAGAGTCTGATATGGCACCTCTTCCCAACGTTCACTATCATCATAATCACCTTTTGTTCAAAGCCAATTCTAATGAGGGGGCAACTATGAATCCTTAATTTTGCACCCTCATCATCCAGCTGCACTTTAGCACCTGCTAAGTTTAACACACTATATGGAGCCGTTACAACAATCTTGCTAACCAGTTAGCATGGGAAATTTAGGGGTAGCGCCCCTAAAAGAAATTTTTTTTTAGCCTTAGTTACATTGCTATCCAAACATCTAAATTTCCTAAACCCCAAACCAACTTATTCCTAAAAAAAAGACCCAGCTGCGTCAGCGGCGTGGCCCACAAAATGAATCCACGTTGCCCACCTGGTGTAAATTCTGAAAATGCCCTCTCTTTTTCATTTTTTTTAGCCCTATCCTTTTCATCTTTTCACATTTTCACTTCCCAAATCACCTCCATCTCATTTTCCTATAAATAGCCCTTCCATTTCCTCATTTCAAATACACCTTGAATTAGAGTTGATAGCTATCATCTAATTCATCTTTTCTTCTGTCTCCAATCACTCTCTAATTAATTAATTAATCTTTTTAATTAATTAATTAGCTCACCCTAACCAAGTTAATTAATCTTTTTAATTAACTAAAATTCTCTTTTTTTAATCACTTAATTAATTAATTAATCACTTTTTTTAAAATAAAATTAATCATTTTCTTAAATTCACCATTTATCCAAATTAATTAATTAATCTTTTTAATTAATTAATCCATCCACCCTTTTCATCATATTAATTAGTTAATTAATCCTTTTAATTAATTAATTAGTCCTCCAAAATTAATCATTTTCTTAACCCACCTTTCATCCAAATTAATTAATTAATCTTTTTAATTAATTAATTCATCCATCATTTTCATTATATTAATTAGTTAATTAATTATTTTAATTAATTAATTAATTAGTCTCCGAATCAATCTAATCACCCGGTCCCTACAAAATGGAACTTTGGTATTGTAAAATCCTCTGTCCAACAAAAGCAAAAGTATTAGCCTTTCTTCTCACTAACAAACCCAAACCAAATCAATCAATCTAATCAACCCCTAAATCCCTCCACTTAATCGTGGAACAAACTACATGGGTTTTGATCCCCATTCAATGGGGTACGTAGACACTTTTGGAATCTAAATCCCAATCAATCCTTTCCCCTTTTGTAATTTATGAATATTTCATTTTAATTTTCTCATTACACTCATACCATACTAATGCATTAATCATGATATTGTCATATAATATTTGTCATCATAAAATTAATTTTTCAAAGTCAAATTAAATCTAAGAGCCAAATTTAGATTATTTAAAACCAAAGACTTAGTCCCCGAACTCAATCTGGTTTGAGGCTAGTGATTTTATCCTTGGTTAAATTAATTGAAAATTAATGAATTGGAGTCAAGTTGGGTTTTTTCCCTAATGTTTTTCCAACTAAATAAAATTAAGGTGGCGACTCCCAAAAATTATTTTCAAAATCAACCATATCCAAACCTAAGGATTTCATCGTAAGTCTAAACCCGAATGAGCATCCCAATTCTCTCTAGCAGATCGGGCCGATGCTTGGGCAAGGCCTCACAATCATAAGATTCTCAAAGCTATCCTAAAGAAAGACTATGGAGCTAGAATTGCTAGCATTAAAGAAGTCAATGAGGATCTTGGAAAGATTCCTATCGACATTCTCTTTGGCATGCTCTGAGCTGTCTTTAGTAATATAGAAAGAAGAACAATAAGAAAAGGAGAAAAAGAAGTCTCTAGCTCTCAAATCCTCCCTCAAAAGTAAATAAGAATGTGAGAGCTCAAGTGAATTGGAGTGAAGATGATGATGAACTTGTTATGCTCTCAAAATGGCTAAGGACATCATCAAGAAAAGAAAGAAAAAGAAGAGGCCCTTTAGGAGATCATCTTCAAATTCTAACTCCAATGTAAGCAAAGAGAAGAAGAATGACATTATTTGCTATGAATGTGGCAAGCAAGATCATATAAAATCAGATTGTCCTAAGAACAAGAATAAGAAGAAAGGTTTGAAGGCAACATGGGATGATGACTCCTCAAGTGATGAAGAGGAAAAGGATGTTGCAACCTTTGTCATGACCTTAGAGGACTCATCAAATAAGGTAAGCTCTAATTCTCAATCTTGTGATGACATTGATGATGATTTGTATGATGATGATGAGGATGAGGTTGAGCTAATTAAAGCTAAGAAATTAAAATGCAAAAAGTATAAATCAAAAATGAAAATTTTTAAAGATAAGCATTCTAAGTTGGAGGAGAATTTTAAAGAATTAGAAAAACTTGTCTTGAGCTTGAGAACCTCCAGTGTTAGTCTCAAAGGCTCATTAGAGGAAATCACTTCTAAAACCTCCTCTTTTGATTCTTTATATAAAGAAAACAATGCTTTAAAAATTGATGTTGAAGAATTAAGAAACTCAATTTTAAAATTTCACAAATGGAAAGAAGCCTTAGATACTCTTATTGTATCACAAAGGCCACGCCTTGTGAGATATGGTCTTGGCTTTGATAGCTTCTCTCCATCCATATTTTCTCCCACTATGTTCGTAAGGGCCACAACTCTTCAAACCTCTAGCATTGAGGTAATTAATAAGGGAGTGAAAACACACACTAAACCTTCAAGTCCCAAAAGGACTCAAAAGGTATCACAAGGCTCTAAAGCTAAGCTTTAAAGAATAAATCATGCTTTTATGTATCAAAAGAGGCATGCTCAAAAGCACCCACAATCATAACACTACACTTGTTCTTATATACATTCTTGTCAAAATGTTGTGAAAAGACCAAAACTTCATAACAAAATGGCTAAGCCTAATAAGACTTTCAAGTCAAAGCTCAAGTGCCATGATTATATGAAAGATCGTCACACTAACATATTTTGTTATATAAGGAAGGCTCAACTCAAGCTTGAGGATCCTTCCAAGGCTAACCCCTAAGGACCCAAATATATTTGGGTACCTAAAATAAGAAGATTCATCTTCTCTTGTAGGTGTGTCTCAAATCCACTACCAAAGAGAAAAAATGGCATATAAATAGTGGATGTTAAAGACACATGACCAGAAATGCAAACCTTTTCACAAATTTAAAAGAAAAGAGAAGTTGAAATTGGTAACAATGCAAAAGGTAAGATAGTTGGCATTGGTACCACTAGTAAGGACAATCATTCTCTTATTGAAGATGTTCTTTTAGTTGATGGTTTAAAATTTAATTTGCTTAGTGTGAGTCAATTATATGATAAGGGTAATAAAGTCACCTTTAACTCTAAAGCATGCATTGTCACCATTTTAGCTAATGACAATGTAGTGTTTAAGGGTGAAAGGGGAGGCAATACCTACATGATTGACTTAGATGATTTGACTAACCAAGATGTCAAGTGTTTCATATCTATTAGCAATGAGTCTGAGCTTTTGGCATAAAAGGCTTCAACATGCAAGCATGGAGCCTCTACATAGCCTTTACAAGGATGAGCTTATTAAAGGACTTCCAAAGATCAAATTCTCAAAGGATAAGATATGTGGACCTTGTCAAATGGGAAAGCAACACAAATCATCCTATAAATCAAAAAATATTGTAAGTACTTCTAGACCCCTTCAACTTATTCATATGGATTTGTTTAGACCTAGTAGAATTGCTAGTTTAGGTGGAAAGTTGTATGCCTATGTGCTTGTTGATGATTACTCAAGATTTAGTTAGGTTAGTTTCTTAACTCATAAGAGTGATGCTTTTGATGCATTTAAAAGTTTTGCAAAAAGAGTTCAAAATGAGAAAGGTTATTTCATTTCAAAAATTAGAAGTGATTATGGAAAGGAATTTGAAAATGAACTTTTTGAAAATTTTTGCATTGAACATGGAATTTCACATGATTTATCCTCTCCTATAACACCTCAACAAATTGTTGTTATAGAAAGGAAAAATAGAACATTGATTAAAATGGCTAGAACTATGCTTAATGAGTATGGTTTGCCAACTTATTTTTAGGCAGAAGCCATTAATACTTCATATTACATGTCAAATATAGTTGTCAAAAGACCCATTTGGAATAAGACCTCTTATGAGTTATAGAATGGAAGAAGCCCAAAATTTCATATTTAAGTGTCTTTGGTTGCATATACTATATATTAAATATCAAGAATAACCTTGGAAAATTTACTTCTAAAATCGATGAAGGCATTTTCTTAGGCTATTGCACCATTAGTAAAGCTTGTAGAGTTTAACAAGAAGTCTATGGTAGTTAAAGAGTCTATGAATATTGTATTTGATGAATACAGTAAACTTGATCTTGGGAAAGATAGTGTTCTTGATGATCTTGTAAATGAATTTGAGAAGCTTGGAATGGATCAAGATTATACTCAAAAGGAAGTTGAAGATCAAGTAGAAAACCAATAATGCTCCATCAAATCTACAAGAGGAAGATGCTCAAGAACTTCCTAAGGAATGGAGATACCCTAAGAATCACCACAAAGAGCAAATCATTGGTGATTCATCTAAGGGTGTAAGTACTAGATCACTGGATCTCGTTTTAAAGCCTTAGATAATAATCTTACTTTTTTTTCTCAACCAATTTGAGAGAAACAAAGTTTGGGAACTTGTTCATAGACGCAAAGATCATCCCATTATTAGATGTGAATGGGCTTATAGAAATAAGTTAGACGAGCACAGTTCCATCACTAAGAATTAGGCTTGGTTGGTTACCAAAGGGTACAACCAAGAGGAAGGCATTGACAATGATGAAACTTATGCTCCAGTAGCAAGATTAGAGGCTATTAGGATCTTATATGCATCTGTATGTCATATGGATTTCAAAATTTTTCAAATGGATGTTAAAAGTGCATTTTTAAATGGATTTATTAAGAAGGAAGTTTATGTTAAGCAACCCCTAGTTTTGAACATTATGAACTTCCCAATCATGTTTTTAAATTAACTAAGTCCTTGTATAGTTTGAAATAAGCTCCTAAAGCTTGGTAGGAAAGGCTTTGTACATTTCTTTTGAAAAATGATTTTACTAAGGGCAAGGTTGACACAACACTTTTTGTAAAAAGGCACAAAAATGACACTTTAGGTGTTAAAATTTATGTTGACGATATTGTATTTAGTGATACTAATGAACATCTTTGTGAAGAGTTTGCTTAATATATGACTAGGGAATTTAAGATGAGCATGATGGGTGAGCTCAAGTTCTTCCTAGGATTACAAATCAAACAATGCAAGGATGGAATTTTCATCAACCAATCGAAGTACACAAAGCAGCTTTTCAAAAAGTTTGCCATTGATGTTGTAATAGTAGCAAGACCCCAATAAGCACATCAACTAAGCTTGATAATGATGAAAAGGGTAAGCCTATAGATAAGAAGAAGTATAGACATATGATTGGTTCTCTTCTCTATCTTACGGCATCTAAACCCGACATAATGTATAATGTTTGTTTATGTGCACATTTTCAATCTTGTCCCAAAGAATCTCATTTGCATGACGTTAAAAGAATTTTAAAAAATTTACATGGCACATTGCACTTAAGGTTATTGTATCCTAGAAAAACATATTTTAACATAATTAGATTTTTGGTTGCAGATTATGCCGGTAGTTTGATTAATAGAAAAAGCACTTCTGGAACTCGTCATTTTCTTAGTGAATGTTTAGTTTCATGTTTAGCAAGAAACAAGTTTTAGTTGCCATATCCACCATTGAAGTGGAATGTGCAGCTACGGGTTGTTCTTGCACTCAAGTTCTTTAGATGAAACAAAAACTCAAGGACTATAGTCAAGTGATTAATCACATTCCCATCAAATGTGACAACACAAATGCCATAAATCTTTCCAACAACCCCATCCAACATTCTAGGAGTAAGCATATAGACATTAGGCATCATTTTTTGAGAGATCATGTGCAAACTGGTGATGTTTATTGATACAAAAAACCAACTTGTTGATATTTTTACAAAACCCTTAAATGAACAAAGATTAAATTTCATAAAAAAAGGGAAATTGGCATGTTTGATGGGAGCTATTGCCTTAGATTTTCAAAACCATACAAAAGTTTTTCATTTGCATCAAAGTTTCATGCATTTTATGTCATTTATATTTAACTTTTTATTCTTTTATTTAATCTTGAATTGAAGTGACTCTTAATTCAATTAAATTTAATTATTTTACTTTATGCAATTTGGTTGCTTTTTGGTTCCATGTTGGTTGCTTTATAGTTGATTTTTGGTATCTTTGATTTAATTGCTTGAATTTCTTTTTAATAATTGGTTGATATATTGGTACATAAAATGTATAATTGCATCTATTTTGATCTTGAGTTATGATGCCAATTGCATTACATATAATTTCCTTCAAAATCTTTTCAAAAATTTTTGATTTTTCAAAAATCACGATCTTTACACTGATTTAGCGGTTGCAATATTCAAATTTTTTGCTGTTGCTACTCAGCCCTCACAATCTCGCTAGTGATTGCTGAACAGTGGATGTTATTTTTGAATTTTTCAAAAATTGCAATCGCGACTTTGTGTCTAATAGCATTTAAAAACTAGTTGTTTTCTATTGGAAAATTTTGTATTTAATTCAAAACTAGCCATTTTATAGTCATTTTTCATCTTTTTTTGGCCTATAAATACCCCACACTATCAATTTTAATTATTTCCTATAAATACGCCACAATGTCGGTTTTAATTATTTTCTAACACTCCCATCCTTTCCTACTTGAATGCTTATTACTCTCAAGCTCTCCTCTCACCTCTCCTTCTCAAACTTTACCATCTTTCACTATTCTTAAATTTATAATTCATCAATGACTTTTAGAAAAGGTTCTAGGAAGGGAAAGGAAGTACAAATCTCTTAACCTCCCTCTCCTCTAGAACTCATGAGGGGAATCACTCAAGAAGAGAAACAAAACTATCTTAGAATCAAAGATAAAACCATTCTTCCTTTAAAAATTCCTAGCCTAATTTTCTTCAAAACATTAGGAATTAAAGATAGCATTGTTGCTTCCTCAATAATCTTCAATATAAGAAGTTTGTGTTTATTGCTGAGGATGGGTATGAAGAGCTAACAAGGGAATTTCTTACAACTATTGTCCATGTGAAGCTACACCCAACTCGTGGACATGACGCAATTGATTTTCAATTTTTTGTAAGTTATATGAACTTTTCCTTAAAGATCTTATAAATATCTTTGGCCTTCAAACCAAGGGAGCCTACACTTCTAATGATTTTACCATGGAAATCAACCCCTTTTGGACCAAAATCTCCATTGAGTCAAAATTTTGACCCAAAATCCTCCCTAGCCAAACACATCAAATCTTTTTCTATTTGGTTTGTCACCTTCTCGATCAATGCTAGAAGGGATGGCAATGAAAAAGTTTCTTAAAGAGACCTCTTCTTTCTCTATAAACTTGTGAAAGGAAAGAGCATTCAAACTGCTTGCATCCTTATTAATCAATTCCTTTTTGCACAAAAAAGGGTGTCATTCTTCTATCTTCTCATATAACCACTATTGCCAAACATGTTAGGGCTCTTACTCCACCCAACAAAGCTCTTCTCTAAAATCTTATAAAAAAAATCCGTTATCAATTTTCAATACATGATCAATGCTAAGGCATTGAGGAAAAAAAGAAGGGAAGTACGAATATTTTTTGGAGAAGTTAGGATTCAAGAAAGGCAAGAAAGAGACCAAGAGTGGTGATGGGTAAGAATAGTCAAGGCAGGGAAGAGGAAACATAAGTAAAACCTATAACACCTCCACCTGAACCTCAAGATGAAACCAATTGACTCCTTCACAAAGTCTTAAAAAGACTCACTCTCTTAGATCACATTCACCATGATATCTTTGATATTCAAGGTCATATAGATCTTTCTCAATGCAATTTACAAGAATGAGAGTATAGTGAAGAGGAGGAAGAGACACAAGAGGAGGTACCCTATGAAGAAGAAGAGAAGCCAAGGGATGGAGGAGATGCTTCTTATATTTCTCTAGGACTTCCTCTTTCTTATTTTTCTTTTTAGAATTTTTAATTTTTTTATGCATTCATTCCTTATGGCATTTTTCTAGTACTTTGACATTTTTCACTCAATGCAATTATATATTTTATTTACTTTGATCTTTTATGCTTTACTCTTATTTAAATACTTTCACTTCCTTTTGATCTTGCCAACGGGGGAGATATATAGAAAAGAACTTAAATAGAAAAGAAGATTAAATTATAATTGATTAAAGGGGAGTACTTTAAATTGAAAGCATCTTTGTGATATGTTTTCTTGCATCTTTTGTGATATTTTCATTTTGTTAGAGGGTATGCGCTAGAACAATGTATATGTAAATGTAAAATATTATCCCTAAATGTCAATAAAATATATGTTTATAAATGAAATTGTTCCATTGTATTAAAAGTATATTTAAAGTCCATAAGTATTTTTCAAAAGAGGATCTATTCTCAAGTGTTGAGAATATGGATGGCAGATTGCTTATAAACAAATACTTTAAAATATTCATGGTCATAGGATTAATGACTAGGCATCATTAATTCCAAAAGATCATCACTTTTGTTTATAATCTATAATCAATATGTGATACTTATGATTATAGAGACAGTGAGCATCATAATATTTGACAAATGGTGTCAATATAAATATGTGGATATTCATATAATGAATGATTGAACTGTGACTTTAGATGATGATAACATGGAGTTTTATTACTAGTCAATAAATCATCATCTAGTTTATAATTGCACATATAGTCCTCTGACTTAAGGGATACTGTATCTCATTCATCAGTAGTTGGAATTTATTACTACTTACATACTAATGCTATTCAAGTATTGGTATATGGTATGTGATAGTTCTAACTAGTTATGTATGGAGGTAAGTGATCGCTAAGAGAGAATTCATTAACTTGAATAAACAAGGAAGAAATCCTATGCTATCTAATAATTCTTGATAATCAAATCCTTGGCCAAGGTAGCAAAGATTCACTAGAAAGGGTTTCTAGTAGAAATCAATTTTATCAAGAATTAGAATCAAGATATAGACATATGATCAAAACATATTAGGGTTTAACAATTCCATGACCCTAGCTAAGATTGGGATCTCATAATGAAGGGATTTTAGTGTACGTTAATTATGATCAATGATCCATGAAATGAATAAGTGATTAAACACTCATATTCATTATAATTAAGTAGTCATGATATGCAATGCTAGCCATCACTCATGACTTATAAGATAAAGGGTGAAATAGGGATTTCACATTAGTAGAGAAAAGTGTTTTCTCAATCCCATTACTAATTAGACATGAACCTAGAAAGTCACACACTCAAAAGTATTCACCTTCTAAAAATAAAAGGTTTACCATAATAATTAATTAAAGCATTTAATTAATTGACTAATGGTAAAAGGATTGAACTTCTAATTAAAATTACAAAGACCCTAGCATGTATTGAAGTTTAAATCCAAAATGATTTCTTATTAATTAAATCCTATTTTATATATGACATAAATGAGAAGGATTAAATTAATTAAAGCTATATATGAGTTAAAAGAATTAATTGGGCTTTGGACAAAACCCTAAATAGCCCAAACCCATTTGAGAAATGGAGAGAGGCAATTTAGGGGTTAGAGAATTTCTATAACCCTAAAGCCCATATGATGAGTTTAGGGGTTAAAGAAAGTCTACCAAAGTCAAAATGGTCTTTTCACTATTTAAGATTTAATTGAAATAATCATAGAACCATAAAGGGTAATATGGTCTTTTTTATTTAATCCTAAAGCATAAAGCAAATCAAATATCTAATTTGTCTCCTAATTAACAACATAGTTGTTGGCTATATAAAAAGCAAATGATGTTGTTAAATCAAGAGGGTTTTTCATGCACATCTTTTCTAAGAAAAGCTTTAGTTACTAAGTCTTACGAGAAAAGAAAAAGAAGAAGAGTTCTTTATATTTCTTGTTCTTCATTTCTTGCTCTTTGTCCTTTGTGAAAAAATAAAGGTTTCTTGTATTGAAAAGATCAATCCATAGTAATAAGAAGAAATTAAATCAGCAAGGATTTGTGTTATAAGATCTTGTATTCAATTGGGCTACCAAGAGAGAGAATCAAGAATATCTAAGCAAATCAAAGTGTGCCTTAGAGGCGAAACTTGGTGTGGACAATCTAGAGGCTCAACATTTGGGGGGCTTTTGGAGTGGAAAGAAGATTTAGAGTTCATACACTTCAAGTGGTAATTTGATTACCACTTGATCTTCTTTCTTTCTTATGTGTTTTACACACTAATTAGTATATTGATGGGCGCAAATTAAGCGGAAGCAACGTGATGGGTAAAATTTCAAACAATTTAAAATTTCACTTTCACCCAAATGAGTCCAATAATCATTCACTTTTGATCTTGAAAATTTAATTATCATCATTATTTGTACTTGTATGAATTGCATAAATTGAGGGGGAGCATTCTCAATTTTTAATGAATTAAAAGTTATTTCATATTTAAGTTCAATTTGATTGTCAAAATCAAAAAAGGGGAGATTGTTGACCTAAGTTATTTCAAAACTTAGTCAATCTCTATTTTAATCTTGTCAATCAAATTGAAGCTATCTAATATGTATGTTGCAGTGTCTATTTTGCATATTAAAACATATTTGATAGATTAGATTTCAAAGATTCTTAAGTTTTCTCAAAATCTCACACTTGGCCTCTGAGTCATGACCACTATGCTAGAATCGTGACTGCAACCTCTCTATAATGACTAAGACCTTTAGAAGGCCAAATTATTCAATTTTTAGCCTCGAGAAATAAAAATAAATTGCAACCTCAGTCGCAACCCGCTACCAAGGGCGCGATCATGCATTGCGAACATGATTTGGACTCGTAACCTCGACTTTTATGCAAAAGTCCATTACTACAATGGATAGTTGAGGAACCAATAAGAAGATGCCACATGTCAAACTAACCATTGATTTTTGAAGATTGTGACCGTGAAAATTGTGTCACGACCGCGAAAAAGGCTTAGTGACCGAGACTTTGCTCTAACAGAGCACTTAATGCAAGATTTTATATCTATTGTGAAGATTTCTTGCCCATTACTATTTGTAACGGGAATTTTGAGGGAAGAAGCTATAAATATTCCCTCTAAAGACCCTCATAACAATCTAACAACTTTTATTTAAGCCAAACTCTTGCAAATTTGATTCTCAAAGCCTTAACCTTTCTATTATAATCTTTTGGTTGTTGTATGAGCATTGATTGCTAAAGTAGGTTGAGTGTTAGCTTTCAAAAACACATTGTATTGGGTTGAGAGTGAGCCAATAGAAACCTCTTGTATAGGTTTAAGTGTGAGTCTAAAGGAAACACTTGTGAGAATCGTGTGTTAACCTAAATACATTGTAAAACTTGGAGTAAGCTTTGAAACTCCATTGTCATTACCAAGTAGTAGTGAATACCCAATTGAGATTAGGGAGTGGACGTAGGATTTGTTAACGGCCGAATCACTATAAAATCACTTGTGTATATTCTCTTTCCCTATCTCTTTCTATCTAAATTTTAATTTCCTACCAATTCAACCCCCCTCCCCCCTTTAAGGACAAATATAAACTATTTGAAAATTATTATTCATCAAAACATCTAGACTATCTAGTTATTTGATGAATTTAATCATCTAATGAAAATATTTTCAAATTTAGTTTAATTAAAATTAATAAGAAATAAAATAGGTTTCTCACAATTCAATTTTTTCACAAAGAAAATTAGCAAAATAAGAAATTAAAGATAAAACATTTTCTTCTTTGATTTCCTTTCTCTAAAATTTCCTTACTCTAGTTGAATAGTAAGAATAAGAATAAGAATGAAAAATACGAAGAAGATAAAGAAAAATAAAGGTATGAAGATCAGGAAGAAACACTTTCTTCTTTTTCTTCCTTTATAATTTCTTTTCCTCCTTTCCTTTTCTTCTTTTCTTTTCCTTTTTCCTTCTTTTTAATTACCTTCATATTCAAACAAAATAACTGCCTCAATTTATCATATTGATCAGTGTATCTATGCTCATCACAACTCTTATAGATGAAGCATAATTACTTGGAGTCTGTACTCATATGTTGTTTTTTTCAACTCTTGACTTATTAAAAAAATATATAGCATCCACCTCATCCAATATTTCATTTTTCCATTTCACTAAGAAAGATTTGTTCCTTTGGAATAGTCTTTTCTATAAAAGATCAAGAATAAGTCAAATCAAATACATGCACTATGTACTCGAATGCAAGGACCATTCTATGATTATCAAATTAGTCCATAGATTTAGGCTCTGTGAGCCAAAAAGAATCAAATATATTCGCAGGTGGATTTGTCAATTCCATATTATCGAAATGCAGAAAATACAAGATTAATGACTTATGTAATTATGTAGCTACTATATTGATTTGGTCTTTAATTAAAATGGTAATCCCACTAATTTGGTGAATCCTATACTTCTAAATAGGAACAGAAATCCCTTTGAGGTAGATTTTTAGTGGGTGATTGAATTCTTATTAGATTATTACAAATCCCTCAGATACATGTTGTCGTTATTGGGAGTTTGATATCAAATAAGTGACAAACATTTGTTCATCACAACTCATTGTGAAGCTTAATCAGTCTGGTTCGTAGTGTTTTCAATGTTAGATATACAATGTCATTATCGGCCTTTCATACTAGTCAAGTTAAATCCACTGGACTAATAAGTATAGTGATTTGAACATCACATGTCTCAATACTCATTGTTGTTATTGACATATAATGTATCCTATACTCATAACATCACATGCTTAACAACAACTTTAGAGAAAACATTCAAACTAAATATATCACCCCTATGTATCCATAGTTGATGATATAAGGGTTTGAATTTTCTTAAGTTATTACTCCAATGGAGAACCATGACTCAATATTTTTTTTTTTTGGGGAAGATTTTTGGGCTTTAATCAATTAGTCTCACTTTGCACATTATCCATTTTAAACATACATCATTATGCATTCATATATATCCATATTTATTTCATAAAAATGGATAATATGCATATAGTTATGATCATGGATCTATAGATCCACTTCCAAACCATAAGGAAAGGATAACAGATTTAGGTAAAACAAATTACAAACATGAAATACAACTCTTTTATCTTCATGCTCCTACTAGGCATCTTTATGGGTTGAACCTCTTCTTATTCTTACATCTCCACATCTCCATATGTTTATAATAGATGTACATATATATATATATATAGATATACATATACATACATATATTTATATATACATGTGCGCACACACACACACACACACACACAGATATATATATATATATAATATATATATATATATATATATATATATATATATATATATATATTATATATTATATATATATATATATATATACATATATAAATATTAATATATATATATATTATATATAAAAGATCT